>JAQFVV010006588.1:601356-710948 GCA_028023455.1 Epiperipatus broadwayi
CCCCCATCACATTCTAATAGGGTTACAATATATATTTGAATATTGTAGCTCTAATGAAGACTGCTGGTCAGTTGAAACTGTAAGCAGACATAAAGAAATAAATTTTATTTGATTGTATTGTAAAATAATTAATGAAGATGTATAAGTGATATTGTATATAAATAAATCAATGTATAAAAGAACAAAAAGCAGAAAGAAATTAGATATTCCTTCTCTGAAATACATTTATGTTAGTGTAAATCCATCTATTTTTTCTAATCTTTTTTCCTCTATTCTTCTATTAACAATTTCATTCTGTCAATAATGATTCATTTTCATTTATTTTATCTCATTTTAATAAAAACTGTTATGATATTTCAATATCTTTTCATCATTTTTCTCATTTTCATCAAAGTCTTAAACAAAAATTCCATACTTTTTTATTGTTATTATTTTTCCATTCATTGCACAATTTATTCTGATTCTTTTTCTCCTACATTCTGAAAAGAAACATTTTATAAATTCTTTCCCATCTTCACATTCTCGTCTTATTTTTTTCTTCTTCTCTTGGCATTTAAAGTTTCTGTTCTTGCTAGATAACAATAAATATTTTTTCTAGCCTTATTATATATTCTAACTATAAATTATTTTTTATTTATACTAATTTTCTATAACTTTATCTTTTTTCTCCAAACAATTTATCTATTCTCTTTTCCAGCCATCTTAAAAGTTTTTTAGAATCCATTTGGATTTAAATTCTGAGATTTGGTCATGAAAATATATTCCCGATATGCCATGATGTCCTTAATATTCATAATAAATCCATTCAAAATATTTTTACAATCATTCTGTGGATCACAAGATAAAAATATTGTATTGCATATCCTTAAAATAAAACTTAAAATGATCAATGAATCATAAATTTACATACTGAATTTTACTTTTTACTCAAATATAATTTTAAAAAGAAAATACAAATTTTTAGATTCTCATTCTTTTCTTTTAGCCAGAAATTACTTATACTGACAGAAATAATTGGGGAAATTGAAAATCAATAATGTAGATGAAAATAGTAATAAAATAATACAAATTTCTGGTGATAGTGTTGATTAATTATTTTCTTTTTCTTAAATTATTACTTTAATCTACAATAGAAAAAAATGTACAAATTATAATTTTCATTTTTTAAAATGAAAAATAGCATTAAAAAGTAAAAAAAGAACGAAAATTCATTATGTACTAACATTTTTAAGTACATTTCTGTTGATTATATACTATTTGCACAAATGTAATTTAAAAGTTAATAAAAATGCTGTCACAAAAAAATAAGTAAAAATAATAAAAATTGCTAAATGTTATCTAAAATCTGGTTCAAATGTAGCTATATAAAAAAATAGTATTTATTTAAAAACCAACAGCTAACTTAAGTTTGCAACCGCTTATGGAGTTTTATAGACATGGCGGAGGGGAGGTAAAAGAGTTTAGTAACTGTTTAACTCCTTTTATTCCAGGAAAAAAAGGTCTGAAATCTGATGTTCAACGTCGCTAAGGATTGTTCATATATACAATAAAAACTGTTAATCTATTTTCTCACTGTTCAACAATTTCTACCAATCCAGACCAAATTATGAGGAGACTCATTAAATTTTCATGATTATCAAACTTTATTATTTTATCTTTAAAAAAATATTCATTATATATATTTAAAAAAAAAACAATATATAACACCAATACAGAATACAAATTGAATAAATTAACCACATTTAGTTGAAGTTTGACATATTACTTGCGAAGTATTTGTAATTAGCTTTGGTTAATAATATTTTAATCACATACTGAATTTTAAAAATCGATTATAACTATTTACTATATATTTTACTATTTTAAGTATTTTAGAATGCACATGATCTAATAAACGTCACTAGTTGACAAACTGTATTAATTACGATTGCTAAATCCCCATTAGTTAATTATTTACTTCAGAAACTTAGGTTTGAATAAATGCAAAATAATTAGTTGAGGAGAGAACTAAAGGACCTTATGGAAGCAGTTCATATCTCCAAGGTATTTTTTACCTGTAGGTTTTCAAGTGCATGTGGAAAAATAATTTACAGATTGAACAGGTCTGTATTGTTATTTTGTGTGAACATTGAGATTACTTTCTGTATTAATAATTAGGGCATGATCTTTGTGTATATGTAAAGCATTTATATATTGTAAGATTACATGTATGGTATTTAAGCAAAAAAATAATATGTCAAATTTAACTGAAATAAAATGGGTTTACAGACAAATAGACATTGCTTAACACAGAATTAGCACTAAATATTTCTAGCTTAGGAATAATTTATACACAAAATATATAAGTTATGACTTTGACTACCTCTTCATCATGTATCCATGTTAATGAAAATTACTGATATTCAACTTCTTATACTATTTATCTACCAGTCATATTAAGAGTAATGTGATGATTAGAATTTATTGTGAATGCTGTTTCTTTAATAGTAGAGTATCATATCTCATCACATGATCAATGTACTCACCATGATATAATGTTAGTTTTTTTTTATGTAGTAATTAGCAATGCACATGTAATTAATAAATTAGTATCTAATTATCGCACACACCAAGTTATAAAATTTAATTTAGTATACTAACCATTACTGATGCATAGAAAAGACATACATTTAAAGATTTTAAATAATAAATAAAACAAAATATTTTAATAAAACAATAATTAAAACGAATTAGTGAATGCTAAAAAAAGTTTATAAATGGCACAAATCAGCATTTTACCACATAATACAGCAGTTAAAAGTTTAGATATTATAAAAACAAAATAACTTTATATTATATTCTATCTGTAATTTGGTCTAAATAATCAACTCTAATATGTAAATTATATATCCAGAAGCACATATAAAATGTAAAATATTTAACAGAAAAATAAATAGTATTCCCATCCTATCTCCTCTATTATAAAACTACAGAGAAGACAAATAATAAAATCTTTTAACATTTAACATTAATAAATAAAAATATTTGATTATTGAATAGAAATAGACACAAATAAAATTCTCATCTGCATCTTTTATTTTAATTTTTGAGGTCAAAAATAAAAACATAATACTATTTAACACCTTATTGAAAAGTTGAGTGACTTTTTGTACAGACACAAGATATCACTGGGCATTTTCATTTCAAGTTCTTACATATGAGTTGGTCTTGTCTTTTTTTTCAATAAATGTTTTCAATTCTTTTAGGCTTCTTTCTATTCCTTTCTTTTTGCTCTTTTTTTTATTTTAAATAATTTTCAGTTCTATATAGAACATTGAAACGAATTAATCAGATATGTCTATAAATTAGAAAGGCATTCAAAGCTAAGGCTAAGTTATTTGGTAGGTTCAATGGGTTTTTATTAACAGTCTTCAAAATGATTTCCATTCAAGTTGGTTTGACAGCAAGCTTACCTTCTACCATATTAGTGCAGCTGGCATAATAGTATAAATCTAATGCTCCATTCTTAAATTTCCTATAACAGTGAAGTTTTGCCATAATACTAAGATAGTCTCTTCTTAGTCTGCTTAAACTATCAGAAATTCTTTTAAACTTCATAAAGTATAATGATTCAATTACAGATTAAAGCCTGGCTTTTCCATACACTGATCTGTTAAGAACAACCTGAGGGTCTTTGTTAAGGCAATTGCTTTCTTTTAAATTGTTAAATCAAATAATAAATCCTTATTTTCTTTAAAATAAAACAGTTAATTTTTCTACACCTGACTGCTTTTAATGATTAAACAATTTAATTATAACCCATTCAATTCATTTTCCATTACAAAATAGCATAATCATCTTCAATTGACTTACAAATCTAATATAATCTTATAAATTAAAAGTATGATTAATTTTTTTACATTTTCATTCTTTCGGGGATATATATATATATATAATACAAGTCATAAATTCCGTAATTTACTTTTAAGCTTGCATTTAAATTATCACTAGATGGAGTTACTCTAATCAAGCTTTATTTTATAAGTGTTGAAAGAGAAAGAATTCAAAATCTCTATTGGAAAGTCCCTATCTCCAGACTAATTGGTTTCGAGCTGGACTCTAGAAACTAGATCTAAAATACTAACTCAAAAGTCAGCACTTATAAGACACATTACTATCAATTTGAAAGTCTGAACTTTTCAGACACGTAAATGTCTTCAAATCCAGCTTTACAAACCAGATAGATATATGGATCTGAATTCAGCTATTTCACCATACAGTAATAGCCTCTGTAATATAGCATCGCAAAAGCCTTCAAAGGTACACTTACAATACTTAATAAAATCAAGTCATAAATTTCATAACTTGCATTTAAATGATCACTAGATGGAGCTTACCAATAGCTCTAATCAAGCTTTATTTTATGTGCCAAAAGAGAAAGAATCCAAAATTTCTATCATAAAGTCCCTATCTCCAGACCAATTGGTTTTGAACTTATGGCTCACTTCAGTGGACCATTGGGACTGTAGAAACTTGATCTAAAATACTAACTCAAAAGTCAGCACTTATAAAACATGTTACTATCAATTAGAAAGCCTGAACTTTTCAGACATGTAAATGTCTTCAAAGCCAGCTTTACAAACCAGATAGATATATGGTCTAAATTCAGCTCAGTTTCATCATACAGTAATTGCCTCTGTAATATAGCATCACAAAAGCCTTCAAAGATACACTTATAATAATTAATAAAACAAGTCATAAATTTTGTAACTTGCTTTTAAGCTTGCATTTAAATGATCACTAGATGGAGCTTATATCATAATGGTCAGTGCCTCTCTACCCCTATCTGCCTTACCAGGGTCCCACTAGAACTATTTGACCTAGAAAATTTTATAAAGTATGCAGACATGTTCAGGTGAGGTTCAACATTTATTTGACCAATAGCCCTAGTCACTAGTTCATGGAGAAGCTGAGCTTTATAATATAATATTTCAAACTTACATCTTTAATCATTGATAGAATTTATAAAGATAATAAGACAAGTTACTGCCAGAACTAATGAGACAAACATTTATTATGCACACACAATATCAAAACAAATTTGAGGATATGATTCTTTATCTAACATTTATTATTCAATAGATTTAATTCCATGTTATTTATCTAATATTCACAGATGGATAAAATGTATATATTTTAATATTATTTTCATATTTTGTTAAGTGCAAATACACTGCATAGAACATACATTTAAAAGACTCAAATCTTTTAATTCTGTGCCAAAAGTTGTGACCAAACCAATGCTAGTTTACTGATATACCGATATGATTAATGCAAAAAAAAAGAAATGTTAACATAAGAAAAATCATGATTACATGAATCCACATCTGTAACATGATATTATTAAAGAAACATAATGATTCTTGCCCATTACAGGAATATGTCTATCGAGCAAAGGAATCGCCTAAAGGAATCACCTGAATATATGTAGAAAAAGGGAATGTTCCATACTGATGAGGAGAATGGTCTGTTGCCAACATATAGTCCCTATCCAGAGCATGAGAAATAATTAGCATAGGAAATATCTCTATTACCATTTGCAACATGATGGCTTCCATTTTGGGGCCATGCATTCATTTGGGTAATGTACTCTCTATGCTGACATGACACAAGTGAATGAGAATCCTATGCACCCCCCCAGTCTGCATTGACAAATATTCGCATACATCCCTCCACCAGCATTGATCCAACTATGAAACAATTAGCCTAAAATTAATCCTACTTAATCCAATATAATCTTAACGAATCTATGCAGCCAATTTCATCCAACTTTAAATTTATTCATTTAATTGAGATGGAAATGACAATGGCAAACTTTAGATGTTTTGCCAAATGGCAAGAGATCTTGGGATATGCCAAACTGCATCATTATATATATATTCAAATTATGATTATAATTGGCATATTAATTTAAATTAGGGAGACAATTTCCAGTCATGTGGCAAACATGTTACACATAAAATATTTAATAAATAATTTAGAATTTAGTTTAATTATCAGATAAGAGATTTTCTTTATGAGAAATAATGTTCAGGTTTAATAATTGAAAGCTTAAAATAAATAATCAAAGATTCAAATTCTATTTTAAAAAAGTCAAACTTGCCATGATATTTCTATGAATTCTCCAGCCTGCTCCAGTTTTATTGAAAGCCATTTTTGTGGTCACTGGTGTGCTACACAACCAATTCAAAGATTTGTCCATCATCGATTAGTAGATTTTTCCTATTGGAGACTAATCTGTTTTTGTTATTCTTCAGGAACTGCTATTCTGGATGTCATCTCATTTAGTGCAACTGAGGGAACAAAATCTATTGCATGACTCCTACATCATATCCACAATACGGGTACAAAAATATTTTAATCAATAATCCCTAAAAGTCTAATCTAATCTCTCATTTTATATTATTTCATATCCCTTATCACTGAATTTCAAGATCGATCTCTTATGGCTTAGCGTGGTTTTTATTGGTGGTGATTTTTCTCTCTGTACTGTGTGTTTGTAAGCTTCTTTATTGATAAATTGGCTTTAAGGCAGGAAACACCAATGTTTTCTTATCACTAATACTTTTTAAATCTCTTTAATCTGTTTGCCATGACATTTCAGTAGAAATTCATTTCCATCCTACTATATTTTAAAAATAACTTTAAAAAAAAATAAATTAAGTTTTTATTATTTTCTTTTACATTCCTTAAAATCAAATCTTTTTTTTTTTTTGGATTTTTAATTTCTTTTTATCTCTTTCTTTTAATTTTAAATAATTATTTAATCAGTCTATTACTTGATATAATCAATTTTATTTATCGATCTTTTTATATTTTCATTTGAAATGTATACCCTGTCATCTCATCACCATTATCATCCCCGCGGAGGAAGGCCCTTATTACCCCCCTTCTCTTCCTTCTCCCCCCCCCCCCCCCCCTTTTTTTTTTCCCCCCCTCTTTGTTCTCTTTTTTTATACCCTGTTACAATATATTATATAATCATCACAAGTTTAGTAAATTTACATGTCTTAATTTTTGTCATATTTTTTCTTAAAAAAATTTTTTTTTATTAAGAAATAAATTTATTTTGAAAACTACATGAATTATGGTACATAAATTACTTGAAATTAAGGATTCATATGTGTCCCATTGCATGCTTTGCCAACACAAGGGACCTGGTCGTATTCAGTCCTGTGCTTTTGTCTGTGCCACTCTATCCCTAGGCAGTTAATGAGATTCCATGGGATCCCCAATCACCAATTCTTGTGTGGCTAAACTGCTTTATTTATAGCACCTTGGCTATTAGATGATTAAAACCAAGGTTTGTCATATGCATCATGTCACTCTTTGCATTGCAGGAATGTTGTTGTCCCTTGCAGATATGAATCTTCAAATTTAGGGTCCCACTAATCCCCATAATTTTGTCAACCTCAATGGTGCATTTAGGCCACCATTCACAACTATCCCACTTACTGCAGCACGATATAGCTTTACTATCCATCTCTATGGTTTGTACAGAATTTTATTAGTAATATTTGGTATCTGGTCTAGAGCCATCTGCTTCCAGGTATCAGAGAACATTTTAGCTGGGGCCATTAGGTGATCTCTAGTTCTTAACTTAGACATGAGTTCTTTGAACACCTGCCATGGACTTTTTAAGTTGGATTAGAATATGAGGTGTCACCTTGTGATCCATTTTGCAAATAGTATTATGATGGCCATCCAGATCGTGGTGAAAGTGCCACTCTCCATTGCTTTACATATATTCAGAATAGATGCACATCTTGACTGGACACTAGAACACAGTTTTATTGCCACTCTCCATTGCTTTACATATATTCAGAATAGAGGCACATCTTGACCAGACACTAGAACACAGTTTTATTTCAAGATCTATGAATTTCTTGCAGTGAGAGAATGTGTGGTCCATTGTTTCTTCACTGCAAAGAGCACATGTTGGAGCAATGTTTTTGAACACTGCAATCCACCATAAATTGCCTTGTGGAAAGCACATTGAGTTGGTATTTTATAATGAAATTCATTAATTTGGCCTCCATGGCCCAAGATCTAGCTTTCTTAAGCAGTGACCTTATGGATATGTCTAGTCTTCCTGAGGTTTTTTGCTGACTGGGATACATGTACTTAAATATGTCCAATAGGTATTTTGTTGCTAAATAGCTGACCTGAGTCTGGTATGAGCCCCGCCACAGTAGACCTCCATTTCCACTATCCATTTGCTTTTTATAGGCAGTGGGGTGTCAGTAGGTTCTACTGTACTGGTGATTTGAAGTTCCATGTCTGTCTCTTTGACACCTTCAGTATGGCTATCACCCTTTGCATGTATAGTACCTGAACTGTGTGCAACCCAAGACTATTCAAATCCTTAGGTTTCTGCATTTTCCAAAGACTAGTGCAGACTATTTTGTTTGGTGTTTTTTTCCATAGCAGCTGGGTACATGCTGCATTAATGGTGTTCCGAAAGGTCTTGGTTGGTTTGATCGGAAGGTAGTATGTGATGCATGGAAAGACCAACATATTGAGCAGTGTCACCTTGCCTGGGAGTGACAGGGAAATCAAGGACAAGCTGCTAATAACTTTTTTAGTCTTCTCTATGAGCATATTTTGTATCTGCTGCCTCATTGTGGATTTTGACAGCACTACCAGGAAACCTAGTAGATTTTGGGGCATTCCAGTGAATTTGGATGTTAGGTTCTTTCCTTTGTTGATCTGCCATACTGCAGTTTTCATAGAATTAACTTTCAGATGATACTTGGTGGCATATTCATCTAGGAATTGATAAATCTGGGGAAGAAACTTTGCAGATGGATGATGGTTACATAATCTACATATGAGATATGATGTATCACCTCCCCAAGTACCAGAACATATATGCCAGGCAACTTGTCCTCTATATTCTTTAAGAGGGTGGTCAATGTATATGATGAAACACAGGATGCTAAGCAGTGACCATTGGGGTATGGATATGTACAGCTGAAACCCTGGGGCAAGAGAGCCATCCAGAGTTACATGAATTGTTCTATTAAGCAGCAGGTTGGCAATGATAACATATGTCAAGGGGACTCCATAGTGCCTGAGCACACTAAATAGCTGACCAGGCACCACAGAGTCAAAGGCCATTGCAAAATCAAACTGGACAACAAGGGTTGAGATTTCTTCTTCTCCCTGACATTCTGCCAGTATCATGAACTTCTTGACTGCATCCCTTGTAGAGTGACCCTTATGGGTGAATTGGTACCTAGAGATCTTTATTAGCAGCTGCTGCTGTATCCTATCATTAATTATTGATTCTACTATTTTTATAAGAAGAGGCATTATTGATATTGGGCACAAGTTTGTAAGATCAGAAGGATTTGTTTGTTTTTTTAGAAATGGTACCAGAGCAATTGGATAAAAGTCAGTGAGGGGCTGGAATTCCCCTGCCAACACATTGATCACTCCTAGTACTATGGGTGCTGTAAACCTACATAGGTAGATAAGGATGAACCTCCATATCCTATGTAGACCCAGATGGGAGTTTTCAGGATATTCCAGCAGCTGGTGAGTGATATGATCTAGCAATATGATCTAGCACAGGAATCCCCAACCCTATTATTCTCACAGGCACCATCGGGCCCACATACCATTTTATGTGTGCCCGCTGCTATCCAAACATGATAAAAAATTATTTAACTGATACAAATAAATTTAATTTTTTAAAATTTCTTATAAATTATTGTATTATATTGTAATCAAATTGTAGGGCATACTATACTTTTACAGTGTAAAAATATAAACGTTAATTATATGTTAAAATTTTATTTTTGAAATAAATATTTTTTTGAACATTATGTGTATTATTAACAATATCCAACTATAAATTTACATTGAAAAAATAAATGGTGCCTGCCACCTGGCCAGTATTATAGAATGTGCTCTTAAGTGAAAAAATGTTGGGGACCCTGATCTAGCATGATACTGTGATCACTCATATCCTTTTCCCACTAGATATCTCCAATACTATAAGGCTGGCTCTGCAACTTGGCCTTGAAATGACTGTTAATTTTACTTAGCATTGCATCTCTTATGATTGTGGTTACCTATCATGACCATGGAAGGCATAGGTCTTTTCTTGGCACCAATCTCCCATCTTAGACAACCTTGTGTCATTGTTCTGCACAAACAGGTGTATCTTGGCTCTCTTGATCGCAATATATTGCCTAGCACCCTTTGTCTTTCTCGGTATTGGCTTTTGAGGCTCAGAATCTCCCAAACACTTGCTACCATTGTTGAATTTTGTGACCTCTTTGCCCAACATGTCCAACTGCCTGAGTAGCCTAATTGGACCTTTGGTGCGGGAAGTAAAGGTGTTAATTAGCTCACTTAAACTGCCAATGAAGGTTGACCTGGCCTGGAGCAGTGGTCATGTCAGAACTGTGCCTTATGGAACAGTATGTATGCCTCTGAGAAAATCAACTCAGGGGTGTTGGCCTTGTTTAGCATCCTGATGGTCTTGGATTGGTGCAGAGGGGTCAGCAGCACTTTATTTAAATTTAGAGATATCAATATGG
This sequence comes from Epiperipatus broadwayi, assembly GCA_028023455.1. Classification (NCBI taxonomy): domain Eukaryota; kingdom Metazoa; phylum Onychophora; class Udeonychophora; order Euonychophora; family Peripatidae; genus Epiperipatus; species Epiperipatus broadwayi. The sequence continues at coordinate 611,946 of JAQFVV010006588.1, forward strand.
CAAGGTGATCAGTAAATGGTACTATTTGAAATGTGGCATGTAACACATGATGTAATTTGGAATTATAGAATAAATATGAGAGTCCAATGCTGTCAAGTGTAGAATGAGTACGCATCCTCTAAGAAAAATCTCTGAATAAGATAATTGGTGACACTGCTGAAACTACAATGGAGTTAATTTTATTTACCAGAGATGAAGCCATGATGGCACCTTTATTGAGATATACATACATTAACATTAAGGTATGATTTGCAATGGTTATTACCACTATCATTAGATCATGATTTATGTATAAAATTTTAGTATTGTCTAATCTGAGTTTTTTGCTAATTAATATGGCTACTCCTGATTGAGTTGTGTCAGCTGGGAGGTATTGTAGAACTCTGAACTGACCCAAGATATTATTCTGTGATCAGTTTTTATGTAACTGTCTCACTAAGACAGACTATGTAAAGGTGTGACTTATCTAGCCACTTCTTGAGGGCAAAAACCCTGTCCAGGAAGTTGAAACCCCTGATGTTTATGCCACCAATGTTCAAAATCATATCCAACGTTCTATGTAGCAGAGGCCAACCCTCTAATCAACTCACAGATCGTCAGGCCTGATAGTTGAATCACTGGACCCTGATGAATTTTCCCAATGGAATTGGGATTTGTTGTGTGGCAGGGCCATGTTTAGTTGATACTTCAGTGTAGGCACAGACTACTCCTGGTTGTTTGACACTGCTCATTGTCCATGCCATGGCTCATATCATCCATGATGATCGATTTTGATCTCTCACACTCCAGGTCTCTCCTGTGTTTTTTGTTGTCTGGATTTTTCCTTTGTGGTTTTGGCTTAGCCAAAGATGATGCATTAGGACAACTGTGTGGTTCTGTGTCTAATGACAAATTTGATGTTTCGTCAATCTGTGATGCAGATGAGGTATGATTTGCACTTGAACGCACTAGCCCCAAGTATCGTGCTTGGCAGTATTTGAAATTTTCAAGGTTGGCATTGGCCCACTATCTGATGTCTTCCTTTCACACTCTGCTCACCTCCAATGCTTATTAAGTTATCTGAACATTTGAGGTGAAGGTGTTTCTACATTTATCAGTAAAGTATCTTCCCTGTTGAGTATGAGCTCAACTTCGTGGCCATCCTTCTATACATGTTGAGTTATCTCACTTATCTCTTGCTTTTGACCACCTGTGGTGATCAACATTTGGGCCAGAGGTCTACTGCATCCCATTATGCCCTTGAGTATCCACAATACATGGGTGGATTCTTGAGTTTTTAGCTTTGCATTCATGGCATGTTTTTTTTGGGGGGACAAGTCCTGACCAGGTGTGTTTGGTCACCACAGGTAAAACATTGAGGTCTTATGCCTCTTCTAAATATTATATTATTCAACATTCATTCTTTTAACTTTTAAAAAAAAAGAACACTTATTTATGTCAGATTATGCAATTTTATTTAACTCTCAGTTCAACATATATGTGCAGAACATGTGCATATGCATAATGGGTGTGTAGGAATTCATTTCTTATTCTTGTTATTAAAATAAATGTTTTAATCTTGTTTAATTGGTTTTTTTCTATTATTATGTCCTTTCTGTACTTTCACATTACTAAATATGTCTGACTAACATGGGGATAAATGATAGCCAGTTAATAAAATTAATTTATTATACATAATAACTTGCATATTGGGTTATTTCTATCTTCTAGTTGAATTAGTATTTTTATTTTATTTAAAAATCAAACTTTATACCTTTCCAAATATATTCAACTGTTAATAATAATAACATATTGGTCTAGAATACAATATTTCAAATGATATTATTCTTCTCTATTCTCCAAGTGTCGCTATACTGAACAATGAATATATTAATATAGGCGGTGATGACTTTAACATTCGTGAATATTAAATTTATATAATGCTCTGACCAACTACTCTAGGCAAAATAAAAGAAACCACTTAATAATTTATTTATTAAAGTATATGACAATTAACTATCTATATTGGACAGAATGTTGTGAAAGTGTTAATATAATAATAATAGTATGGGTATGTATATATCATAATGGCAGCTGGTCCTTAAGCACTGTAACATCCCCAGAAAAAAATAATTATTAAATTTGTATTTGAAAATATTAATAATATAACAATCATTCAATATTTTGCATAGTCTATTATGTAAATACAGCTAATTAAACGACTTTTAAAAAGATTTATTTTATGTGATGCTTGATGTCCTAGTCAAATACATTGCTAATTATGGCAGAACCAGAAATATTCAGGGGATTTCAGCAAGTTCCACTGAGATTCATTTGCTTTTAATAACTAGTCCCATTAGAGCTATTCACTGCCACAGTATCGATAGTTATCTGAGCATGATATATTTATCTATTATGAATAAATTTTTGTTTTCATTTAGGTTGAGCAATAATATATTGTTTTTTTCTTGTTTATAAATTAACTTTATAATGTATATCTGGGTTTTTATTAAATTTAAATCAATATGAAACACTTATAGAAACAGAGAAATCAATAGTCAATATCTACAAATATACAAACCACTCCATAACTATTAGAAACAAAATACCTCATTCTGTGGATGATTTTATTTATGCTGGGGATAAAACCCCAGCAATCCAGATTTGACTGGAATACCCATAAAAGATTTCAAGCCCTTGATTCTACACCTAACACAAATAAGTAAGAAACTTACCTTACTTATGCTATCAGACAATGCATATTTAAACACAAACAATATAATTGATCGATTTTATCTTAATCAAAAGTTATATGATGAGGTTCAAAGAAAGAGAATTTAGACTAAATTAACATATTAAAAACACATATTTATTTACAACAACAACAAAAAAACATAATAATAATAAGAATAAAAAAATTAAATTAAATGAAACTAATTACAGAGTTATTCAGTATACTTAAGTCTACTTTATCTAGGTAGTAAGAATTTATCATTTCTAATTTTATGAAAGTTAATTAAGAAAATGAAATCTTACTTCTGCATATCATGATATAGACTTTGAATTATTTCCTTAGATTAACCTAGTGATCACCCCTGTCTTCTTGGCAGTTTATAGAGTTCATGGCTGGCATTCTTGGAGAGGTTTCCTGTTTTTTTTAATGGCTTGTTTTTCTTTTATAGGGCAGCATATAGTCTTTGATAATTATAGATATATGTCTCAACAATGGCAGATCAAGAATATTTGTCACATCTCAGGCTATCAAATGAACAGAAATTGGGTAATGAAAACCAAATGAACATCCTGTTGCAAATTAGGCATTACATGGTGATATAGGGTGTCTGCACAAATAGCTATATGTCACTGTCAGAAAAGTTATATATTCTTGATGAAAGAATCTGCAAAATTTAGCAGGTGATAAATCATCAGAAATTAATATAATTAGCAGCAGCTAAATCAAATTAACAGGATCAGAATCAAACAACAGCAGAATAAGTCTAATGAAAATTTAGTAGTCTTTACATCCTTGACAAACCATTGTCTAAGTTCACCCATGTCATTAATCAGTTTCAATCTTTTTTTTTCTAATTAATTAATCTCTTTTTTAATTTTAATTACATCATTCATTACAGTGTTTTTGTAAATTTATAGAATCTAAAATTTGTTTTTTACAAAGATGTTTTTTTTTTAAATTTGTTTGATGAAGTATTTTGTATATAAGCTGCTCATGCACAAATTATTTTTTAGCATTGAGTTATTCTTCATATATGTGTCTGATAATTAAGATCTGGATATATCTATTTCTTAAGAATAATCCCTGATTTAGCTATTAACCAATAGTATATAAACCTTGTTTATATATTTTTGCCAGAAGTGATTTCTGACTTGGTTGTTAGTCAGCAGTATGAAACCACTGATGCACTTTATTTATTATACAAAGAGAGTAGTATATTCTGAGATTTATTAAATGAATGATTTGGAGGGAGTGTGACCTGAACAGACTTGAATCCTAAATTACCATACTATAGCAATCAAATCACTTCGTGGAATACAATTGTGGAATGTGAGGAAAGTCTGAATGACTTATGGCATGGAAATAGACAGTGAACTCTTACTTGAACCTGAGAATTCTCATAAGAAAATATTTAAAAAGAGAAAAACTAGATAAAAATGGCCAAATCACTTTATTTGGAATAATAAGTAAGCAAATTGTTTTAAGAAGTAAATGAATATCAGATGTGATAAATCACATATATAAATAAAGTAAAGTATTTGCTTTAATAAATGTCTAACATGAATGGTAGGGAAAAATATTAATATTGTTAAATGAAAAGAATCAGTACAGTGTGATATTGGCAGAAAATCTTGCCATCAACTTGTAAACTAAAAAATTATAGAAATGCTAATCCAAAATATAATAATCCAGTTAATAAGACTTAAAGCATAACTAAAGATGAAATCATGAAGTTCTCAAGAAAAATCAGATATTTTTCTTAAATGTCACTAGTCAAGTGTTGGTGACCTTGTGTTTAGCATGACTGCCTTCCAAGCAACCGGCCAGAGTTCGCTTCCCGGTCAACGCTTTGACATTTGGGGAAAAAAAAGACTAGGTTTTACTTTGAGAAATGAATAAAAAATAATTAGTAAAGAGAAAATGAATGAGGCAATAACTCATCTGGAACAATATTGCATTTTGTTTTCCTTCGAAGTGTGGGGGGGGGGGGCTTTTTTTCCCCTCTTGTTTAGAGAATGTTGATAAATATAAGAAAAATAAACTATTATTTGATAAAGTTAGTAGAGTTACATTAATTAAGAATCATTTGATAATGTAACAAGAAATACTAAAATTGTTGAAAATGAAAAAATATTAAAATTAGGTGCAGTAAATAAATATATGTTCTTAATTATATAAAAAAAGAGAATAATATATTAAAAATAAAGAGTTTATCTATTCAATTATTTTTTTTCATAACAAATTTATAACTAAAACAATCGCATATGATTTCTTGTGTTTATATAACAAAAATGCTGCTAAAAATCTTTATAATTTTTTTGTGTTAAAATTGAATAATTGCCAAAAAGAATATTTAAAAGAAAGATAACATAAAGATAGTCATGTGACAAAATACCAGAAAAGAAAAATGAATAAAATATAAGAATTAAGATTAATGCTCCTTGATTTGTTTTAAAAGTTGATATCATTTACTTTACTGACCAATTTATTTTCCATATGTCAAAGCATCAGCCGGGAAACGAACCCGCGACAACCGTCTGCAAGCAACTGCTTGCTTGCAAGGCGGCTGCGCTGACCTCTCGGCTACCAACACGCTTGACAACTGACCAATTTATTATTAAAAGAAATTAGAAAATTAGCCTAACTGATTAACAACTTAAACATATAAAATTGAAATTACTTGCTGCTACAAACTGAAAAAAATAATTCCTAGAATAGCATGAAGCTATAAAACTTTTCAAAAGTATATACTTTTAACAGAAGTCAAGCATCATTAATCTACCACGCACCGACTTCATCAAAATTCTATAAACAGGAGTATATTTCAAGAGAGAAGTTTGATAGCAACTTTAAATGCATTTATCGTCAAATCATGAGAATCTGAATATAAAAAAAAATCAATCATTAGTTGTGCAGGGGAAAAAACAGGACAAAACATAATTTAATAATTATATCAATACTGTAATGTGAAATATTTTAATGTGCGAGCATATACATACACTTTAAAAAAATATAGAAGAGTTCATTTAGTTCATTATTTTATCAAATAATTTACATAAGTCATTTATTAAATTATTAACATAAAATAATTTTATCTACTCATTTGTAAATATATATATAATGTTTTATAAACAGCTGCAGATCAAAATCTAACAAAACAAAATCTATTTTTTCTTTTTTAGTTTAAAAAGAATATTATTTAGATAGTCCCAAAAGATGTTTTATATCTAAAAATTAAATATACTTTAATGCTTATTTATAAAATAAAGCTAGTTCTTTTGAATTCATTTTAATAAAAAATTATTGGTATGAGAAATGAATACTTAATAACTATATACATAAATACTTCAGTATATATACATAATTGTATATTTTTTTATTATCTTGCCACATTATCAATTTATAGATTATATTTTTTTGATTGATAATATAAATTTTATTACCATTTCCGTTTTCTTCCATTTATATGTTTTATGCATTATATGTTGTGAATGATTAAAGAGAGGAAAAGGTTAGGAAAACTCATGCTGGTGATGGAGTTTTAATCTCAGTAAACGGATTGGTAAACTTACATAAGAGTATGTTTATATGCCTGAAACCTTCTTATATACTCTCCACAGTGTGATTAAATAGTAAAATAAGTAAGTTATGTAACTCTTATATGATGGATGCAAGAAATTGAAGAATAAGTATTTATATTTAAATAAAATATTTATCTATTTTTTTCACTGCATATAAAGTATAATAACCTTCTTTAAATTTATATTATAGTTGACATACCTGCAGGCTTATTTAATCATCATTTACAGTTACTATATTATAAGAAATTCAATATTCCATAATATTTTGGTGAATTAATGTGGGATGTAAACAGGTATTTACTATACCCTATTATCACTTCTGCACAAAAACAATATTCCTTTTCAATATATATATATAAATTAATAAGCTATCCATTAAAAAATATACTGTATGTACAATTCTTTTCAGTTATAATAATGGTATAATAATTAATAATACCTTCACAGAAATATTTTCAATTCCTTTACATGTAATTATTAACTTAGTTTACAAAGATAAGAAACAGATGTACATAAACTAACAGGAACTGTTTATATTAATTATCTACTTGTTATAGAATCTTTAAATTGATTTGTAAATATTGCCTTCTAAGTTTTCTCTTTTTTATAATTATCTTCATGTAACATTCTTATTGGATTTGAACTGAAATTAAATTTATTTTTCATACTTATTGAAAACTGAAATTAATATTTCATTAATTATTTGTTACACTTTTTTTATATGGTATTCATTTAATCTTTTTTCTAAAAAGCAATTTTATTCATCTATATATGATTTATGTAAGATATGACAAATTTTATACACATTGAATATATTTAATAATAAATCAACATTCAATAAAAATGGATATTCAAGTCATATAATATTCAGTTTAAATTTATTAAAAAAATATTAGATAATCCTCCAAATGTCAACAAATTAAAAAATATTCCAAAAACACTACAATTAGAAAACAAAACAAAAGAAAAAACATTATTTATCAAATTCTATATGAATAGAAAAAAATCACATAGGTGGACTAAGATGTTTTTTTTTAAAAATAAATAAATGTGCACCATCTACTGAATATAAAAAAAATTATCACATAATTAGTCTAATATTGCTTCAGTTTTTCTTTTGATAAAAAATTTTGTAACCTTAAACTTCAATTCAGATCAGATAAGAATATTACATAAAGAAAAATGCCATAAAAATGGGGGGGAAGTAGATAAAATCTTTATAAATAAATTTAAAGACTCTATAATAAATAGTCAATTCACTAATACTGAATTGCACAATTTCTGGAAAATTACATCATGTTTCTCATATATGTAAGTTTCAATTAATAATGATTATAATCTAAATAATCAAAAATACTTCTTTTTCCATTATTGTTTTCCCTTTAGCTATTGCCTGTCATTGGATGGTTAGCTGAGTTGGCTTTCTGATAATAAAAAAACCCATTAAAATTGAAAATTGAGGTTTTCAAGATTTATTCAGCCCATATTTGAAATGAGTCATGGAATAATAAGCAAATGTGCTAATTCTACTACATGAAGACCTTTATGTGTATATGGAAATAAATACCATGTATATTTCATAGTCATTCATGCAGTCTCACATATTAGAATTAATTAGTAGCTGTGATGCAGAATAGTAAAGAGCTTTGGAATGTTTTTAAAAAGGATATTAATTTTTTTTTAGAAAAAAATTGAATATATTTAAAAACAATAATACTCTAATAGTTTTATTTTATTATTAATATCTGAAGGATTTAAACTAAAATTAAATATTTATATATTCTATATTACTATATAAATGAGAAAGTTTGTTTCTGACTTTATAACTCAACAAATATTACACCAATTTTGAAGGATCTTGCATGCTTTTCTTTCTTTTTTTGTATACAATTTTACTAGCATGTAAATTTTTAATTTATTTTTAAAAAATTTGTAATTTACAATATAAAAATGTGAGAAAAATCTATATCATAACTATTTCCAAATGATGTCATAAAAACAAAAAACGAAGGCAGTACTGATTAAAAGATTAGAACTGGAAAATTCTTGTAAACAAAAACTAGTTTGGGCAAAGCAATGTAAAATTTGACTTTATAAATATATTTTAAATTAATTCAATTATATTTGTAATATTTAAATTAATTCAATTATATTTGTAACATATACTTAATGACAATTTAAATCAGTATAATAGAGAATTTAATACTTTAGGATTTTCTTTAAATATATATTTTAAGTTAAAGTAAAATTTAAAATGGGCCTAGTATAACAAGAGAAATATTACTGAATGTGAATAATTTTTATTATGAAATTGATAAATTTTTAAGGATATCAGTTTAAATATATTTAACATGTGAAAAAATAAATTTTAAAATGTCACAACTACAGCAAGAGAATTATTACTGAATTTGGTAAATTTTTACCATTTCCCTTTAAAGTATATTCTGACATGATAAAGTAAATTTAAAGTATATTTAATATATAATTAAAAAAAAATTTTAAATGGCATAGGTATTTGCCTGATTTTAAAGATATTAACCTCCCTTAATTAACTGAGATACTAATATAGATACTGTAATAAAAAGATAGGCTAAATATAAGGGTTGTCATCTGATCCTTTGTGTCAGTCGCTAGAGACGCAATTTCTAATCAAAAACACATTAATATAACGTTTCCGGGCCAGCGATTCTCTATTAATATTGACTTTTTTTTTTTTGTTTGTTTGTTTGTTTACAAAGTTTACTTTCTTTCGTTTCGGAATTATTTTTCCCAAATAATATTTTTGACGATGGTAATAATAGTTGTTTTTTTTTTTAATTTTTATTGACAAGAGGGTCTTTTTTGGTATGTGTTCAAATACTAATTTGTGTTTTTTTTTTTTTAAATAGTATTAGTTTTTGTAAAATTGGATTGCCGAAATTTAAGAGAGAACAGATCTTTTTTAGTGTGTGTTCAAATAGTAATTTGTGTTTTGTTTTTTTTAAAAATAGTATTACTATTTTTGTAAAATTGGATTGCCGAAATTTAAGAGAGAACAGGTTTTTTTTTGGATGGATCTTTAAATAATAATTGACGTTACTTTGATAGGTTTCCATTTGATTGCCAGGAACAATTAGTGGTGGGGGGGTGTTTTTGTGTACAATTAAATAATAATTTACGTTACTTTGATAGGTTTACGTTTGATTGCCGACAACAATTATCGGAAGAAGTGTTTTTTTTTTCGCGTGTGTATGTTTAAATAAAAATTAAAACCGTTACTTTTATCGGTTTACATTTAATTAACGACCGATATGACTTCCTTTCGTTTATAAATTATGATTTTTGTTTCTAAGAATAAATATTTTTGACAATGGGACAATAATAGTTGTTGTTTAATTTTTATTGAAAAAAGGTTGTTTTTCGGTGTAGTTTCAAATAGTAATTTGGGTTACGTTTAAATAATGTTACCATCTTACTTTGATTGGTTTACATTTGATTAACACTAATTATTGGGAGGGGTGTTTTTGTGTGTGTACGGTTGTAGACAACAATTATTGGGTGAAGGGGTGGGTTAACCGTTTTAAACAATAGTTTTAAGTTACAGTCTTACTTTGATTGGTTTACATTTGATTGCCGATACTAATTATTGGGAGGGGTGTTTTTTTGTATGTACGATTGTAGACAACAATTATTGGGGAAAAGGGTGTAACCGTTTAAAGAATAGTAGTTTGCATTCCTTTTAGTGGTGGTGTACATTTGATTGCTGACAATAATTAGTGAGAGGGGTGGGTGTTTTTGGATGATTAAATACTAATTTACCTTCCTTTTTATTTTACATTTGATTGCCGACAGCAATTATTAGGAGAAAGGGGTTTTTTTGTGTGTGTATGTTTAAATCAAAATTGAAGTTACTTTTATTTATTACATTTGATTGACAACCGATTGACTTTTCTTTCGTTTATAAATTATTGTTTTGGTTTCCCAAAAACCTAATATTTTTGACAATGGGACAATAATAGTTCTTAATTTGATTATTATTGACAAGAAAGGATCTTTTTTGGTGTACATTTAAATAGTAATTTGGGTTGTGTTTAAATAGTAATACTGTTTGCTAATAATAATTTTCGTTACTTTAATTTGTTTACATTTGATTGACAACAATTAGTGGGAGGAGTGTTTTTGTGTATTTTTAAATAATAATTTACATTTTTTGGTTAACAACAATTATTGTGTGTGTATGTTATGTTATTTTATTTATCAATTTGGTTAATAATATTTACTGGTAGACATTTCAATATCATTAACGGCATGCTGCATGGTCAACTCATCATGGCTCCAGTAAAGCAGCAAACGTAAAGACTTGACGAACGGCATTTGAAATCCCTCAAACCAGCTGCCTTTTCGAAGTGCACATTTCTTTCGGCAAGAATGAGACTTACAAATGAAAGTCCAAAGATCTTTATGAACCTCAAGTCTCATACATTCATCGCACAAACATCTCTTTTCTTTCAGCAGGATGTTTTTCTGCTGTAGAAATGTTACAGCGCTGGCTTCCGTGTATGGTAATTCCCATATTTTCTGTTTTCGAATTTGCCATACTTTTTGTCTCGGAAAATTTCTCACTGAAAAGTGACTCAAAGCGTGATCTTTAAAATATTACCCTAACCCACCGTAATCGAAAATTTAGGAGGAATATAAATTTATGAGGAACAATTACGATACTGTTAAAATGTAACAGTACATCAATTCGTCTTTAAAAAAAAGGTACCAATGAAAATTTAAATAATTTTGACACGATCAAATTAATACACCCTTGTACGATATTGTTACATCAAATACATAACACAGCATTACGATATAGTGCATGACACAAACAACTACAGTATTTTCCTCTGCTTTTAGCATCGGAAAAAGCCACACCGTTAGCCGCTAAGTCGAGTTAACATTCTTTCTAGATTTTATCGTAGAAAGAAGACTTAACTCCGAGTTAACAGTCTACCTTTTAGCATAGAAAGAAGACTTAACTCCGAGTTAACAATCTTTCTAGGATTTATTTTAGAAAGAATGCTTAAAGACTTGGGTGCGGCCGCGGAAATGGCATATTTCTAGAAATTTAGCTAGAAATAATTTTTTTTTCTCTATCCTTTATATATATATATACACATAAGATATGGACTTTTGTTTTATGGTACTTAGCTCAGTTTAAGAAATAAATCAGTAAAAATAAATGCAAGCAGTAGTCTCATAGCTGATTTTTCTACAGTGCTTTATAAATTACTTGAAACAATGTTAAATATATTTACTTTTAAAAATAATGGCAGTATGTGTAATAAATTAATAATATTTTATTAAGTGCTTAATAAATTATGTACTTTAAATATTATTAAAAATTATTCAATACAATATTTTAAAGAATCCTTAAATTATATTTTTATTATTCTTTATATATACAACACATTTTAATATCTTCTAAGTTTTGTGGTGAATAGCTAAAGTATGTTAATACAAAAAACATGTATTTATTCAGAGGTGGCATTTCAGGAAGCTTGGATAGAATACCAGTCACTTTTTTACTTGGACACACATATAACAATTACTGCCATTGGCAATATTTGTTAAGATTTATTTATCAAACCATACACAAGAATGAAATTGAATATAGTTAGGCATTTATGTCAATGCATAAAGAAAACCAATTATCTCATAAATCTACAGTATTTTAGCCATGAACAGGAAGATCATCAGATAACCATGGAGATTAAATGTCTTATTTCCCCTCACCATATGGCATTAGAAATGCATGATTTTATTCAATATATATATATATATATTACAAATAGAATGCCAGAAACTGGATCTGTAGAAGCTTAATTACCACATATAAATGAATATTATATGCAATTATTCAAATTAAAAATGCATGATTTTGACCAATAGAATAAAATTTAATAATAAAACTTGAAAAAAAAAGTATATTTAAATATTTTATAACTTTTAAATAGCATGCCATGAACAAATTCCATGAAACTAATTATTATTTACAATTGAATATTATTTGTAATTAATCAATTTTGTTACATGTTTTTGTGTTTGACATGTCTTGGATATTATATATATCAGATTGCATGCTTAATAATTAATACTAATTAATTTCTCGTGAAGAAATATATTTAAAATACTAAAAGTTGATTATTCAGTAGTATAAGTGATTGTAAAAAGATAAATTTTTTGTGATATTGTAAATAATAACTCATGTATTATTTGCTTTAAATAGTAAGAAAATATAGAAGTTGCGCAGAAACAGTTACGTATTACTTTATATTATTTTGTTCTATTAACATGAGCAAAGACAAGCAAAGCCATAGATATAGCTACTATTTTATAATATTAAAAAAAATACTATAGCATGCTAATTTTGTAATCAATAATTGAAAGATTTAAAATAAGACAAGAGAATCTACTTAAACATATAAATTGAAAGAATGGATGTTGAAATGACTGGACAAATGTTACATTATTTCAGTTACAACATAATAAAACTAGACAGACTAAATAAAAATAATATAATTAAATGAACCAGTCTAATTAAAAAATAGATCTTAAAAAAAAAGATAATTAAAGCTTCCACATTTTAGTTAAAATTTTAATAGAAAAAAAGGAGTTTAAGATTAAGATTCTATTATATATATTTTTATACAACTGCATTTTTAGTGAAACCCATTGTTTTCATTTTAATTAATAGACAAAACTATAATTAGGCAAAAATCAATCTCTAGTTTTACACCAAAAAACTAGTTAAGAAGATATTTATTGAGGAAAAGTTAATTCTATGTAATAGTAGAGTTTAAGATTTGAAAAACAAAACAAAACAGGTGAGGTCATATAACATATATAAATTGTGGCTTTTTCTTTAAAGTAGCTCTTTGAAGCATTATAAAAGCTGACATGACCTTCAGTTACTAAAGGCTAAAAAAAAAACATTAATTGTCTGGAGCCTATAAATTGCAACTTGAATATGCTATGCTAAAGGAAGTTTCAACTCGCAATACAACTGAAAGTATACTATAATGAGCCAGCAAGTATTATGCAAGTAAATTCCAATAAACAAAATGATACCAAAAAGAACATTCAAATTTGTCCAGAAAATGTGTGGTCATTCTAGTTTTGTGTCCAAAGTATACATTTTTATGAGAGAAAAGCAAAGTATGAACTTTAAAAACCTCATAAGAAGCTACTACATTACTACAAGAACATCTCCAAAGAAACTTTATGTGATGGACATAAATCACGCAAGTTATATGTAAAAAAAAAAGTTATAATTTATATCTATTATTCAAGAATAACTTAAAACATTTGCTCTGACCTCATAAATATGTTATTAATATGAATTAACTCTATACTCATTTTGTTTTTAAATTACTGTAAATTAGTGAATGTAATTTATATATATGACAAATGGAATAGATGATTTTATAAATAATTTTTTTTTTAAATTATTGACCTTTCGATTTGCAATGTAGTTAATTTATTCAATATTTAATTTTTATTTGAAGTATAAATCATTTGCTGCTTCTGATTATTTTTTTTGTAAAAATCAGTTTGAAAAAAAAAGAGGAAAATTACAGATTGTCTTTTTTTTTTAACTTTCCCTATCTATGTTTCTGTCTGTATGTAAACATTTTTGAATTTATAACAATGAAAAAAAATCCATTTCTGTTTAGAACTCAAACTCACATCCTTAAGCTTCCCAAGCCAACAGAAATATTACATTTGTAGAACATAATTTTGTTAATATTAATTTAACTCATATTTAATTAATTAAAAAGTCAATACATAAATATATTTATATAGTAGATCACATGATATTTAAATTTAGAATTCATTTGTTAGAGGACGTATTTTTTATTTTCACATATTATTTTATATTTTTTGTCAGATTTTTTTGGAATTTTAATCATTTTTAAAAATTATATATAACTAAAAAGTAAAAAAATAATATGTAAAAAATTTTTTTTAAAAAATAATGTTTTTATGTAAATAGCAGCCTAAAATGTAGAAAAATAATAAAGTAATTCAATTCTCGGTTAATTTATCACTTTTGGCAAATATCAGAGATCTTAAAAATCTAGACTTGCTATAAAACAATTGGAAATTACAAAAATATTGTCATTTCATAAAAGCATTTGAGGCTCAAATAAATCATAAATATCAAAAAGGCCTCAAATACTTTTAGGAAACAATATTCCTGCAATTTCCAATTGCTTTATAACAAGTCTAGATACATAAGATCTCTGATAATTTCCAAGAATGGCAAATTAACCGAGAAGCAGATTACTTTATTTTTCCATTTTTTACTCAGATATTTATATAATAGCATTATTAAAAAAAAATTAACCGAGAAGCAGATTACTTTATTTTTCCATTTTTTACTCAGATATTTATATAATAGCATTATTAAAAAAAAATTATTTACATAATTAAGTATTGATTGCTGCTAACAAATATTCCATATATTTCATGCATCAAAGATATAATTTCACATATTGATCCCTAGAAATATAACCCATTTATTTAGTCACATTTAAATTTATAGTTATCATATTTATATAAGCCTCATATTGTGAATGCTGAACTACTTCAAATTGAATCTCATTTCTCATCTCGCACTCGGTCATGTTACTGTTTGAGATCTAATGATTTTTCTTTCAAAAGTCAATATTGACAATGGCGGATGCTACTTCATCGAAATATCGGTTTGTAATGCAAAATAACACATGGTTTAGTCCCAAAAATAAGAATTTACCTATATCATACAACTGTGAAAACATTAAATGTAATATATATATAACAAAGTTAGTGTATCAGCACACTTAAATTGGGGTAAATATATTAACTACATACAGTATCTTCATTAAACTAATAATAATTCAAAGAGGTGATCAATCTTTGGAATCTACTCTTTGTAAACAGTACCATAAAATTCATAATTCATACAAAGTTAGTCAGATTTCAAATCCAATCCTGATAAACAATATTCTTACTATTTAATAATTTCCTATCTTAAATGGCACTTTGATTATTGACATTCATTTAACTATAATAATACTGCACAAATAACTATATAAAAGTATTCAGTCATAAAAACATATACCATGAATGTTCATTGGCACAATGATCTGAATCTTCCTACAAGGTAATGCTCAATCCTATTTGATAATAATACATATTTTAAAGATCATTTATTTTTTTAACATGTGGTCATGTGTACCAGTTACATTGGATAGAGTGAATGACTGAAAGGAGCTTGAAAGTCTGGGTTCAAATCCCTTTAATTATATTATTTTTTTTTGTAAATATAACAATTAATATTCAGAAATATCTAAAAAGTATTCTTTTAAATAAAAGATGTAATATTGTTATTTCAGGTTATAATATAATTCTCAAATTTAGATAGATTAGCAAAAAAATATCACATAGCAATAAATGCATTACACAATAGATAAATACGAGATCTGCCAAAGTAAAAAAAAAAAATTGCACTATAATTATTTTAACTTTTTTATTATTATCACATATTATCAAGCATTGCCTTGTAGAAAGATTAAGACCATTGTGTTAATGAACATTCATGGTATATGCTTTCATGTCTATGAATACTATTAGATAGTTATTTATGCACTATTTTTATAGTTAAATATATAACAATATTCAAAGTACTATTAAGATAGTGTTTATCAGGATTGAACTTGAAAGCAGACTATTCTGTATGAATTATGAGTTTTATGTATTACAAAAGATAGATTACAAAGATTGACCACTTCTTTGATTTATTATTAGTTTAATGAAGATACTGTATATAGTTAATATATTTACCCAGATTTACACTGTAAATGTGCTCATTTACTTTGTTTAAATATATATTGTAACAGTAGAGTCATGGGATGAATTATGAGATGGGAACCCAACACTATCCCCAAATAAACAAAATGGAAAATTAAACAAAAAAAGGAATGATAATAAATATAATGAGCATGAGGGTTCAACACAAAACTCTAATAAGTTCACCCAGCATTACAGACAAAAACAATCATTCACTAACATGAATAATCAACAATAAACTCAACAGTCAATCTTGTGACTGGATTTGAAATAGCTCTACTATAGACCACACTAATTATTTAGCGATTGCCAACTTAGGGCAATTATTTAAACAATAATTTGGATGCACAAACTTAAACCATAAGAATATGAGTTAAAAAAAATAATGCTGTGCTACAGAAACATGCTGATTATCATCAATGTCATCACCATTGAGTACCCTTAATATATTGGCCAACTATAAACTTAATTTCTAAATAAATAATTAAAATGAAATGTAGTGCATGGACTTTAACTAAAGGATGTTTCTTTTGTATTATCCAGTATTAAAGAAGTAATGAAATAATCAACTTGATATCCATAAACACGAAACATAAACCACTTTTATTTTATATAGCAGACCAGTGTGCACAAATCAAGCTCAGTGAGCAAAAGTTCTATAACTGTTACTGAGAGCAAGATATAATAAATTTATAATATTCTAAAACTATTTTAACATTGGGTAAATTCACTGGAATAACTTTAACAATGAAATAATTAAAATGAAATTAATGTGTTGGGTATGCTATAAATATAAATTCGGCATTCTGATTTCAATTGATACAAAAATGAATATAAACTATCATATTATAATTTACTAATATGCTTATATAGTGTCTCTATATATTAGCATACAGATTTGCCTGTATATAAAAAATGTTACATATCATAATGGTGATAAACTAATAAAATTCAATAATTGATTTAAATAATTCACAAAGTATGATTAATTTTAATGTCAATATGATTCCCCTCATAAGCAGACATACTGTATAAATTAAAATTACATATCACAATTGTGATAAACTAATAGTAAAACTCAATTTTTACAATTCATAATGACTGATTTCACATATATATGTGGCCACCCATAGAAATGTGTACGCATTGTTATTTCATTAGTTAAAAAACAAACTTATCAAACCATATATTTTCACAAGACATAATTCATTCAATATCAAAACATAAAATGCCCATACATATAAATATATATAAGCACTCTGGTGTCCTGTATGATAATTTAAAAATTAACATGTTCAAATTGTCAGACTTATAAAAAAATTCATTTTCAATACAAAAATGCACACCTATGTATGTGTATATATAAAAAAGATAGTATGAATCAAAGTTATTAATTTATTGTAATGGTAATAAAAAAATGTTTTTTAAAAAAATAATTATTGTGAGATTCAGTTTGAAAAGTTGTTCTTAAAAAAATGGCTTTTTTTGTTTCATTTACAATAAGATTTTCTGATTTTACTTTTTTTTAAATTTTGAAATAAAATTGTTCATGAATATCATTTGTTTTTAGATCATCATTTTCACTAGTTTTTTTTTTCATTATTCTAGTTTTAATTGAATTCAGTCAAAAATTATTTACCTTTAAGACCAGCTATCTGCAAGTACTTTATAACCACAATGCAGAATCTTTGTACTTCTTTGTATATTGATAAAACTGTGTTTATAGCATGGTAATCTCTTGCTAAGCTGGTCCCTTTTAAAACAAGACTGGCTTGTTGTCATCTTCAAAAAAGGTATAATCCAGTAACTGATGGCCTGCAGTTAGCTTCCATCAGTCTCTATACCATCTAATACATATATAGGGGCTGTGAACCACATAAAAGCTGGGACTTGCTTCCAAGTGAATCCAAACACTACTGTTATGAATTAGCAGTGGCTGAATACTCTTGCTTCAGTTATATGTTCAGTCCTCATACTGTTATTGTAAGAATTTCCCTAATCTTTTTCCAACCTTTTTATAATCAGGGTGGATTTTTTTTAAAAAACTAATTAAAGTCAAGTTTTCTTTATCTTAATTGAAAAAAAGTTAATGATGTTTTAATTCATTTTAACTTTTTCCATTTTGTTGGCGTTGCATGCGCTCATTTGATGTGTTATTTTCTTTCTTTATTGATGTAAAAAGTATAAGCATAGTGTCAATCAAAATATGGGCATTTTATAACTCAATGTCTTAGCTTTAAAATGAACTTTATCTAAAAAAAAAAAAAACATTGAAATTTGGATTTTTTGCAAGTTTTAATCAACCACAGTATTTAATTTTTTTCCGTTTTTGATATCTTTTGTAATTACGATGAAGCGATAAAAGAAAAAAAAAATGGTTTACCAAATGCAACTCAACATTTTCCACGTTATTCACAATCAAGGCCTACAATAGCTTCAATGTAATTACTTGTAAAGTATAAAAAAAAATTAATTTTTTTTTAATTTTTTGAAAAAATCTTTATTAATTTGTTTGTAATTAGTCTGTGTTAGTTTGTAGTTATATATTTATTTATGCTCATATAGAATTCATATCTATCAAAAAATTAGTGTTTGTAATTATATATTTACTTATGCTCGTATAAAATTCATATCTATCGTAATTTTCTAACAATCTATCAACACTAATCCTCTTATTTTTATAAAAATAATGATTTTCAAAAAGTATAATAACTTATAATTATACGCAGGCATATAATCAAATTCTGATTAATATTTTATAAAAATAATGAATTTCAAAAAGTATAATAATTTATAATTATATGAAGCCATATAATCAAATTCTGATTCTTATTTTATAAAAATGATTTTCAAAAAGTATATTTATTATTTATAATAAATTATTATACTTTTTGAAAATCATTAATTATGTTTATATAATATGGTTTACAAGTAATGAGTTATAAAACTAATCAAATGTATACATTGTATACACAAACATATAATCAAATTCTGATTCTTGTTTGTTTTTGTTTACTCATGTTCATGCTTTGTTTTTGTTATGTTCCATAACATTATTTTCAAGTCTATAGCTAACAAATGGACTATATGCAAATAAATTGTATCTATGTGGTACAATAAATATAACAAGATAGCATCACTTCTGTGCATAAATAATATAAACATCACTTGTGTGCATAAAGAATATAATCATCACTGGTGACCATAAAGAATATAAACATCACTGTTGTACACACAAAAAAATATAAAATTAAGAGATGAAACTCATTTTATCAGCGATATAGACACTAGCCTACACTTTCTAATTTTAGATAGACAAGAAGCCAATTGCTATGATGATTTCTTTTGTATCTTTTATTAGGATGAATCTTTTTCTTTATAGATGCCTTTGGCATTTAGAATATTTGGGGTACAAGATAAAAATGAAGTCATATCTAACTTCTTTTGGAGATTATGAAGCTGTGGATTATCTCAGGTAAGACATGTTATACATGTTTAGAAAGATAATTTTGTGAGAAATAGAAATAAATTATCACTGAAGATGTATTTTCAATTTTAGTTAATATTAATTTCCAAATTATGAACAAACAATAAAATAATAATTATTTCGGATGTGAAAATTTCTTTTTTCCTTATTTTTTATATAGTTATCACTATTTATTTTATGCTTATTGTTTTCCTTAATTTTTCTAGTTTCTAACAATGTAATTGTTTTTGCTCTAACATAATTAAAACTGAAGTTATTGTGAAAATTGTGTCTCAGGCCAGTATTTTAAAACAATTCAATATGGCATCTTGAAGCTGAAGTAGTTAATCCTTTCAAAAACAACTTTGTAGGATTTTTGCCAAAATATTATAAAGCTCTAATTAAAAAATTGAATCTAATCAAAATAGGTGGTGGAATTTTATAATTACCAGTATATCTGTAGTAACATTAAAACATGCTTGTTTTAATTTCAAAATCAGAACTAATAAAATATTTAGACCTTTTTAAATATGGAATTTATAATAAAAAAAATTTAAATACAAAATTATTTAATCCTCAACTGTTATTCCATTGTAATATAGAAAATATCTACAAAAAATGTTTGGTTATTTCTATTTTTCATTTAATTTTATATATATATATGTAAACACTTCTATGTTGTTGTATGCCATGAGATACCATCTCATATCTCTCATAATGGGGAAAAGAAAAAAATAAAATACCCATCTAACAATATTTTACATAATATACATGTATAATCAAAACAAAGTTCATACATCAAACTACATGATCAATTTTTTTAGATTTGACAGGCATCTGACAGCTAACAGAATAGTGGTGTATAATTCTGAGATAAAGAATTCACCCACTGAGTTATAAGTACACCATGCATCCAAATACCAAGAGGGCTATATAAATTTAGATACTATAAGCTACAAGTCTTAATATGAAATAAAAATGCAAAAAATCTTTGCAAAGCCATACTCCTTTGAGTCTTAGTGGCTGTAAAATATAGAACTATGCCTTACTCCTTTTCTTGAAGACAAGAGGCTGTGATCATAACAAGAATGTTAACTGCAACATAAAAAATAGGATATCAGTGGGTTGAAGCAATGCCCGAGATAGAACACACCTGAATAACATGAAAACATTGCATCGTCAAGCCAACATCAAAATCCTCCATCCATTATCAAAACTGAAAATACAACTATACAAACTCCAACAATCAAAACCCAATCCAATCTCCCAAACCATAGATTTTTCATTCAACTTGAAATATGAACTCCTTAAATGTACATTAAACACTCTTTTATAGCTTATAATCATCAATATTCTTGTCACATATTTCACAGAAACTTGTTATATTAATTTTACATAAAATGCAATTTTTCTTTCTCAGGTATGATTATATTTGAGATTAAGATGAGTGACAATTTTGTTGTAATGGTTACTAATATTTGATCACTACTGACCCCCACAGTTGAGTTACTATTTTTATCAGGACAAATGTGAATTACAATGTCCCACATTGGGAACCACTTGTAACAGTAGTCATGGAGTGAATTATGACAAGGTGGAAAAACATCAGCATCCCCAAATAAACAAAATATAAAATTAAATATAAAATGATAATATGAGCATGAGAGATCAACACAGAACTCTTAATACAGACAAGAATGATTATTCATAATCATGAGTGATCAATAATTAATTCAAGTCAATCTTATGACTGAATTTGAAATGGGTTTATCAAATCACATATTTTCATAAGATATAATTCAATGTTAAAAATAAAATGCACATACATATAAGCACTTAGATCTACTATATAATTTAAAAATTACCATGTTCAAATTGTCAGATTTATAAAAAAAATTCAATTCATTTTTAATATATAAATGCATACTTAAGTGTATATATATATAAAAAAGATAGTTATAAATCAAAGTTATTCTTTATTTGTAAAGGTAAAAGTTTTTTTTTTAAAAAAAATTGCAAGATTCGGATTGGAACGTTTTCTTAACAAAAACCCTGCCTTTTTTTTTCATTTACACATTTATAGTAAGATTTTGAGTTTACTTTTTTTTTAATTTCAAAATAAAATCATTCATAAATCAATCCTGTTTTTAGATTTTGTTTTACTCATAAATCAGATTTTAACAATCATCATTTTCACTAAATAAAGTTTTTTCATTATTCTAGTTTTAGCTTACTAATTTAATCAAAAATTATTTATACTTAAAACCAACTGATATCTATAAGTACTTTATACACATGATGCAGTACCTTTGCCTGTGCTTCATTGCATATTGATAAAATGGTGTATATAGCATGGTAATCTCTTGGTAAGTCTAAAACCATAAACTGGCTGGGCATCTTTGGGAAAGGTATAATCTGGTAACTATTGGCCTGCAGTGAGTTCCCTTTACTTTTCATGTCATCTAATACACATAATGGGCTATAAACCACATAAAAGCAACACCTTTCATGTGAATCCAACTTCTATAATTGTGAATTAGCAGTGGCTGAATACTCTCTTGCTGTCATAATTTATAAAAATTACTCCCTAATCTTTTTTCCAACCTTTTTAGTCAGGGTGAAATTTAAAAACCACAGTAATTAAGTTTTGATTGAAAAAATATGATTCTTTGCAAAATACACCTTAATCCTTTCAAAAACAACTTTGTAGGATTTTTATCAAAATGTTATACAAACTTTAATTTAAAATATTTCTTTAATCAAAATAGATGGAATTTTATAAATACCAGTACACCTGGGTCTCGTTTTACACGATAGATAGGTTCCTCAGAAAACACACACAAACGAAATCGCACAAAAATAGATGTAACTTACATTGAAAAAGGAGGGATGCGGTCTGTGATTTTTCAAAATTCACGTAAAAGCAAATCACCAACGTAAAATTACTTTAAAATTCGCGCAAAAAAAATAAGGAAATAAAATATGACTAATAAAAAATTTCAAATTTGAAAAAAAATGATACAAAACAAACTTTTTTTAACTATAATATTTAATTTTATTCAAAATAATATATTTTTATGCATAATTTACAGTACAGTAATTTACATTTTTTTATACACATTTTAATTATTATAGCTGCCTAAAAACACGTTCGTTTGCAAACTGGTAAAAAATCAAATTTTTCACAAGAGGAAATACAACTAGTGCCAATTTCACTCATGTTAGGTCAATGGTTTTCTGGTGACAACATAATTAGTAATTAATCTTTGAGACGATGATTTTATTAATTGTTTATGAAACTAACAACTAAAAATTAAATTCTTATTTTTGTCTTTAATTTTTTAATTTTCAATTCCGTTTAAAAATCAAATTTCACATCACATTAATTTCAAGTCGCTGTAAGTAATTTTTAAATTGTTAATTACAATTAAAAATCAGATTTTAATTTTTAATTGTCAAATTTAATTGTGCCCACTGCTATTACTCACCTTTTAAAAATAAACTTGTGGACACTAAATGATTAATAATTGATTACGTTCTTTTTTAAAAAAGCAAAAACAGAATGTTATTTAAAATGCAAAATTAACATGCACGTTTGAACAAAT
Organism: Epiperipatus broadwayi; assembly: GCA_028023455.1. NCBI lineage: Eukaryota > Metazoa > Onychophora > Udeonychophora > Euonychophora > Peripatidae > Epiperipatus > Epiperipatus broadwayi. The sequence goes on from JAQFVV010006588.1 coordinate 635,169, forward strand.
TTACATTATAATCTTGTAAAATTTAATGTGTGTATATATAAAATGTGGAAATCATGATTTTAATTTCATTATTGCATAAAATCTTACTATTATAAAGCACTGAAAATATTGAAATTACTAAGATGAAAGTCGAATTCCAATAATGTGCTATTACTTTCAATATGACGTAAGTGCGCGAAATTTATTATTTAAAGTAATAGCGCATTATCGGAGTTCGACTTCCAGTGAAACATGAATCACGTAACTTCAAAATCGTGTTAAATAAGTCCGCGTAAAAAGAGACCCAGGTGTATATCTATTGTAACACAAGAACATATTTCTTTTAATTTCAAAATCAGAAAATACTGATTTTTTTAAAATGTATAATTTATAATTCTTTTAAAATTCAAAATTATCTAATCCTTGTTATTTCAATGTAATATAGAAAATATCTACAAAAAACTTTTATTACTATTTTTCCTTTAACTTTATATATATATACATGCAGTATTGTTGTATGCCATGAGACACATAACCATCTTAATATATATATACATGATAACTAAATTTAAATGTGACTAAATAAATGGGTTATATTTCTAGGGGTCACTAATGTAAAATTATATCATTGAAACATTAGTGGCACAGGATACTTGTAAACAGCAATCAATGCTTTATCATATCATTATATTATATGCTGTGGTTTATGATTAATATTTTTTATAATTGATCAGGTATAAACTTCAACATTTTTTTAGGATGCTCATGAAATATCAATTAAAATATAGGCTTTGCAAAGATAATATTGCTTATTGCTAAAATTTGACAAGAAATTATTTAAGAAGTTGGTTATTTTAAAAAAATTAAATTAAAAAAACATAATTTGAAAGAGATATATAAGTGTTTTTTAATACAATACTTCACTTTATGTTTTATAAATGTTAACTACAGAATGTTAATGTTTTCTAGAAAATAAAAATGAGAACTGTATTGACTGAAAATTGTTATTACTAGTTGTATTTATATATAGGACTATTTCCATCATATAATATAAGTATTGAATGTCATTAAAAAAATTTAACTTTATTTAAATATTCCAAATACATTCAACTGTTAGTAATAGTATACAGGTTAGTATACATGTTTTGAGAAATATTACTCTCCCCTCTTCTTCAGGTGTTGCTCACCTGACCAATGACAATACTAGCATGGGAATCAAATCTGGGCCCTTAGATTCTTGAATATTGAATTTTAAGGTAATACTCTAACTAACTGAGCCATCCTGCCAAAGGCAAGTCAGTAAAAATTTCATTTATCTATGAGGTTCTTCCAGATTTCTCCACTTTTTCCTAAGAGCAAAGTTGATTATTGGTTTCCATACATTATGTATAGTCACACTAGGTTGACTTTAGGGATTGTTCACCATTGTCATGTGAGCAGCTTCTTTAAATTTTCTTTGTATTTTTTCTTCACTATCCAATATTTTCGTATTTTCCCAATTGAACCCTATGTTCACTGGTATATACATGGTCTGTTATCTTAGACACACCTCTAATCAGTTTGTTCTTGCAAGTGCTTTTCAATGGGATAAGTCTCAGCAATATACATTCGTCCACATTCACATTGTATTTTTCACAGATGCAATTTTTTTCTTTTCAGCATTTCAAGTTTAGGCTTGACAGATGTTAGAATTCCTGTGTATGACTCTGGAAAACTGTTGGTTTTATACTGATTGCAGATTTTCTCTAATTTGTCACCTATTTTTGGCATGTATGGGTACACTATAGTATCAATAATTTTTTTTTGATGGCTCTTTTTGTTGTCTATTTAAAGTTTTCTTAATAACAGCTGATGAATAACCATTTTTCATAAGTTTGTTCTATATAGATTTTTTTTTTCAAATTGCTGGTTTATGAACAAACATTTTTTGCTCTGTTCCATGGTGATAGTATAATACCATGTTTTGTGATTCTGGTGAGATTGGATGTATAGGCTAAGTATTATCCTGTGTGTGTGGATTTTCTGTAAACTGTAGTTTTGATTTTACTATGAGGGAGTCTTGTCACAAGAACATCTAAGAATATCAATTTTTGTTCTTGTTCTGGCGGTGGTTTCAAATTTCTTCCATGTAAATGTTGCTAATCAGGGGTTACAATGATGAGCCTATAGCCACTCCTTGATTTTGTTGGAAAAATTCTGTGCTATATTGAAAGTATGTTGTTATTACGCAGAATGTTAATTTTTCCATTATACGATCAATAGGAATTGTTCTAACCTTTTTCTGAAAATAGACAATGCTTTTTCACATGGTACCTTTGTGAATAAACTTTCCACATCAAAGCTTACCAGTAAGTCAGTTTTTTAATTTTCATGTTCTTGATTAATTCTACAAAGTGTCTAGAATTCCTGACAAAAGACTAGGTCTTATATGCCAAAGAACTAAGAACTTTGAAAAGAAATCTTGACAAATTTTAGCAAGGTAAATTTCTAGAATAATAGATCTTAATGGAACACAACCCTTATGGATTTTAGGTAGCCCATAAAAATGAGGAATTTTGCTGAAATATGTTAATTTACTTTTTTCTGAACCATTGAAATAATGCTTTCTTGTGTTCTGTATTGGCCTACTGTGAGGAGTTCTTGTAATTAGCTGTATTGCCTTTGTCAGTAGGGAGAATAATTATAGATTCATCTACTTTGAAAGATTTAATTGCTTTTCTCTCATCACAGGATATTTTTGATTTCAATTTTTGTTGTTTATTAAGTGTTCTTTTTATTTTCCAACACAATTCTGCTGCTTCTTCTAAAAGCAATCATTGGGTGAGTTCTTTAGTGGTTGCCATTATATCTAATAAAGGGATATTGTATGGTTTTCTGGCAAAGTTTTAATCCTTTTTCAAGAACAGATATTCCAGCATCTGTTACGTGTTTAGAACTCAGATTTTTAACAGATGAAACTGGTACACTGCTTGGTACATTATGATTTTTGATATGACCATGTGGATTTGCAAGTTTTTTCTTTTTGCCTTTAGAAGAAGCAGAATACACTGGAGAATAAAAAGAACACTTGACAAGCAATAAAAATTGAAGTCAAACATATCATTCTTATATTAGATGGTGGAAATAGGCCAATATATAAATACAACTAAAATACCATTATTACAAACCTTCAGGAAAATAATATGCTCTTACTAATTTGCAATTAAATTATTGTTCGTTATCACTTAACTATAGTGAGATTTCAATTTTTATCTATATATATGAAATATTCAGTTGGAATACTACATCCAGTCCACTTTCTCTCCAGTAGTACTTTATGTAATCCTTAACATGGCTAGGTATTATAAATCAAGTGATATATTGATTGGATTAACCAATAAAGTACATAGAATTAATAAAAAAGACTAATATTATGAATAACATTATAATGAATTATATTAATACAGAAACAGTTATATCCCTAGAGCATTTTCTGGTAATGATGATTATGAATTCAACATGAAAGATGGGGTATGCATATCATTTATTTAATGTTGATATGCTTATCTTACAATATTCGCATAATTACTAACATATTTAAAGATATAGCCATATATTATGCTTCAATAATGCACCATCGGCCATTACCATATATATAGGAAAACATTTTCATGCATAATGATGAGTAAAATCTACAAATTATAATATACTACAAGAAAATCCATTCATTCTGTTATTTCAATTGTGTTTAATAAATAATTTACTATACAACAATTAATACAGATGAAATTTTACATGTTAATTTGATTAATTGGATTAAATTGTTTGTTTAAAAGTAGTCATATTTTTGAAAGTCAAATAAAAAGATATAAATGTGGAAAGAGTAATTCAGCTTTTCTTGATAATCAACATTATTTTAACTATCTATTGTAGTCATGGATATTCAAATCTAATCAATCTAGCAATTCAATAAATGAAGAAATCTATGTGGATATTATAAACATAATGCAGATCACTTTTATAGATGGAAGTACCAAAAATGAGGGCTTAAGTTATCACCTCTTTCTGATATGAAATAGTATGCCCAGTTGCCTGTGAAAGAAGTCTCCAAAATATATATCTCAATTTTCACGTTCCTAGATTACGACAGAAATTCCAATGTTCACCTTATTCAACATTCTTAATTAATCAACCCTATCTAAGATTTCAAATATGCAGCAACTTTTATGTATGTATGTTTCTAAACCAAAATTTGAATCTAAGACAATATTCAAATTAATGCAAAGGTATAGAATGTCTATAACAATTTCGATACATGCAAGTGTTTTTTAACAAGATTGTAATGTTTTAACATCTGCAAGTCTAAATTTGATGTTTTGGTTATTTGTTGTAATATATTATTTGATATCCATATCAATTTTTCATATGCGCTTCCTATTCAAGATCTAAGAATACTTCAGTAGATGTTTCCCTAAATCCATTATCTTGAACCAATGTTAAAAGCTAAACTTTGCTGTTAATTGAGTACTTAATACTAAGATGAATTCTCTATTCATTCAAGGTTATTCTCCAAAAACAAAAATTGAGTATAAGTGGTAATAGATCACATTTATGAGTATACAAAAGGAATGAACAAAATATTTAGACTGCAACAATGAAAGAGTAAAGTTAATAATTATCTAATATGATTTTTTCTTTGTAGTCACAAGATAAATTTAATTTAATTTGTTTAAAATGATATTTGAGATATTTACACAAATTTACAATATACTAACCAAGATGACTATTAGAAACAAATTATTGAAAGATAAAGTTAATATTATATAGGTTACTATATGGAAGTTGAGCATACATTATAAGTAAAGTTATTTTTAAAATCAATATATATATATATATATCTGGAACAAAGGTTTCATGCATTAAAGGAATGAGTGCTTCTGTAGAAGAATTCACTAAAAAGTTCAAAAGCTTTAACTAAAATTCAATTTTAAAAATTCACGAAAATATGTACATATTCAACCTCACAAAATCAATCTAACAAATTGCGCATACAAACATAAAAAAAAAATCTCTATGCTTATTTTGTCAAATATAAAAAGAAGAATGAACAATTCAAACTCATTATTTTTTTTATGGAATTTCTGTTGACTTTCAATTTTTTTACCAATAGTTGAATTGTTTTTATATAAGGCAAATAATGAGTTTGATCATCGAATTATTCATTGATTATAAGAAGTTCAAACAATATTAAAGCTAAAACTTAAGAATGTTAAAAACATTTGGAAAATAAAAGTATCTTGATAATGTATTATCTATACTTAAACTAGCTATGGTCTGATTAACAGATAAGAAAGTTCCATATTTTTCTCTAAGCTATTTTGTCAATCATAAAAAAGAAGAATGAACAAATCACTCATTATTTTTATATGGAATTTCTGTTAAGTTTCAATTTTTTTACCAACAGTTGAACTGTTTTTATATAAGGCAAATAATGAGTTTGACCATCACATTATTCTTTGATTATAAGTTCAAATAATGTAAAATGTAATTAATAGTTAAAACTTAAGAATGTTAAAAGCATTTAGAAAATAAAAATATTGATATGAGAGTTCCAGACTTTTCTAGATATATGTAATATGTATATATTAGTTATTACATAAAAATTATTGCGGCAAGTAAAATAAAAACAATATTAAAAAAAAGATCATGTAGTGTGCTTCCGTTCCTTAAAAAGTCATGCTTCGTCACTGATATATATATATATTAAAATCAAAATATATATATATTAATTCAATTACATAAGTTTGATTTGTAGTAGCCAATAACAAAAATACTTCATCACAATTATCTTTTATTATCGCAATGATTAAAAAACACTTTATTATCATATTTATAATCATTTTATTGTAAATGTTTCTTAAGAATTTATAGTTTACCTGTCATTTAACTACCATTTTTATTATACAATTTTATTAGTCTTTCCTTTTAACATAATCTTAACCCTAATGTCTTATTAATTTTTTAGGATTTAATACATACTTTAAACCAGAATTACAGAATATGAATAGTATTCCAGTATATACTGCTCGTTATTTTATCATACACTAGTCACTACTTAATATTATGACACTAATGTAGAGAAATAAAGGTAATGAAGATGACAATAATATATGATTTTTGCTAATAGCACTTCACTTAATATTAGTTTAAGTTTATGGTATATAGAGATATGATGGTAAAGCTTCATCACCTAAATCAACAAATCAGGTAGCCACCACAATAGATTTTTTCAAGACTATATGTATTGTAAAAAAAAAATCCTGCATATATTTATAATTACATTCCTGTCTTTAATAAAATATTTAATTTAGATAATCTAAAATACATCATTAAAAATTATTTGTGCAATGAAAATATTGCTAATTAAATAACAAATATGAAAGATTTTAATCATAAGAAAAAAAAAGAATTAAAATCAGTTTCTCAGGACATACAATGTTGAACACAATAATTCTATTCATTAACTAATAACATTTCTATTCATTTACTTCAGCTGCAATTTCATTCTACAATCTTTGTCTTTTTAAGTTCGTTCTTCCAGCACTGAACCAAAGAGATTTTAATGTTACTTATTAATCAAAACAAAAAAAAAAAACAATAAATCTATATTTATTCATAAAAACTTGTTAATAAAGCAGGTTTCCATCAGCTAGTGTCTGTTTAACAATATTTTGATTTGATTTTTTAAATTGTTATATATGTTTTCATCTTAAGATAACTTTTCTCAATACCTATATATCTTTAATATCTTTATTTTTTGTTTTTTCAAGAAACCCATATACACAGATAATTATACAAGCCTAAAGATTTGTTCTTCTACATAAAAATAGTAACAGCTTTTTTAGGAGGTGCTATTTATGTCTTGCATTTACATTACACACTAATTTATTTATTTTTTTAATTTTCAACTTTTCTTCTTTAAAATATTTTTTATAAAAAACAATTTACATTATTACTGATAAGGAAAAAAAAAGTAAAAAAAAATCTATTTACATACTATTTAGCAACAAAGTAAAAAAATACATTATAACACAATTAAAAATCATACTGTCTTGGAATTCTTACACGTCTTGTTCGAGTAGAAGCAATTGTGGGATAACTTACAAACATTTTTGGTGCTGTTACAGAGGCTTGTGACAACATAGGGTTATTGATTAATGGTGGTTTAATGTCAGGGGAAGTATCAGAAGAAGGATCACTAATTGAAGCCAAAGGTTCAGGAGAAGGTAATTCTTCGGGGTTATTATTTTCAGCTGAACTCTCAAATTTAATATTATTATTTTCTAATAAATGTAGATTATCTGTATTAATTGATTCTATAGAAGCCTTTGCAGTTTCATCATTAATTTCTTCAGGATTTTCAATCTTTACTGTGATAGAGGTATCCATTGGTTCTTCTCCGGCTTCAATTCCTTTGGCACTTTCTTCAATCGAAGGCACAGTGGGTGATGTTAGTTGAGCTGATAATTTATTATCTGATAGGAGTGATGCAAAAGACAATGTTGGTTGAGCTTTAGATGTTGTTAAAACTTGTGATACAGAAGTAACAGTAGCTGTAGAAAATGAAACAGTTTTGCTACATGTGGTAGTAACAACTGAAGACTGGCTTGATATTTGTTTATTTCCTTCAATACGCACTATATCAAATCCAGGTAATTTGATTAAATCCAGACTTTTATTCCGCAAAATTTTTGCATGAGTTACTGTTGGGCCACCAGTGCTGCTGCGAGTTAAACTAGCAGTTGTCAAAGGAAAGTCATGAAACTGAAGTTTTTGAATAGCTTGTACTTTTTCCTGATCATGCTCAGCTGGAAGTGATTTTGACAATGATACACTGTCCAATGAAGCTCCTTGAGAAAGCAAGCTCGCAACATGAAAAGCTGCAGTTGTGGCAGCTGCCTTCCTAATAGATGCTTGAGAAGCATCACCAGCTATATGAATTTGAGTAGGCATTGATGTAATCGCAGATGCCAAATTTGACAATTTTTCTGTAGTTGTAGTAATAGTGAAAGTTGATTTTGGCAAATTAAGAAGCTGCTGAATTTGAGTAGTTGAAGAAGTGGTAACAATGGGTTTTATCAAACTTTTGCTGCTGACATTCAGATTCAAAGGAACAGTAGTAGAATGAGTGACTGAATTAGGCTGTGATGAAATAGTTTTAATAACAGGTTGCTGAGAAGTCGATACTGTTGTACGAGGAACAGTTGATTCAGCCTTTAATTTAGATGTAGTAGAAATTTGATTGGGATTTTGTAGATTAAAATTTAATCCATGCAAAAGGCTAGAACTTGTTCCAGAAGTAGAAGGACCTATATGACTGAGACTGGACAATGCACCAATTTTATAACCAAGTTTTGCTGACAATCCACCTGCTGGGAGACTACTAACTTTAGATTCAGAAGATGATACTCCACAAGATTTGTTTTCTACAGAACGATTTAAATTAAAATCACTTGAATCAATAGTAGTATTGTTTTCACCAGTAGGTGTAAGACGTGAGTCATCTGAACAACTCATTATTTTTTGTATCTTACGTTTAGGAGGGGGAACAAGAGTTGGACTTTTGCTTCGTTTACGTTTGGCTGTTTTCTTATCTAAAAAAAAAAAATAACCACTGAGAAATTAATAATTAATGGCAGATTTCAACAAAAAAAAATACATTCTTAAGTAATTGATATGCATAGGAATCTTACAGAAAAAAAAAGTTGAACAAAGTTATAGTCAACATATAATATTAGGATTTTATTTTTGACATTATGTAGCACAGTGATGAAAATACATATTTCTCTAAAACATTTTTCATTTACAATTAAAAATTAAGGAGAAAGTAAAAAATACCGAACATCAACATCATAAGTTTGTTAAAAAAATATTGAACTTGTGTATTAAAAGATTAAAAAAGTCAAATAATTAGCTAGAATATCAATAATGAAAAATAATGAATTGCCTAATGTTTCAAGATAGACCATCGCACTAAAATTAGAATAAAACACACTAAAAACAATTGTGGTTGGGACTCATTGCTGACATAGAGAGAAGGACAATGAATATTACAAAACACAGACCATAACATAACAAAATATTGCAGAAGTCAATTCGAATCTGAATACTCCTGCTATGTTAAACCTACTGATTTCCGCTATGAAAACTACAAAGTGAAAGTGAATCACAGAAACTGAACAATGAATGACTAGAAACATGTCATATGATTAAACAAATCATTCTTTTTATATTTTTCTGATCCAGTAAAAGATTTACATCTAGTGATTGCCTTAGCATCCAGATTGACTTCCTAACTCTAAAACAAGATTATAGAAGTTTCATGATTTGTGAAGTTATGTTGTGGCAGTTTCTTCACTCAATCATTATTCTGGGTAGATGTATCACATTTGCTGGTTAGTATATTTGATCACTGATAGTACAGATACACACCATGTTGGAAATATAGTTTCCTCACAAATAATAATGCTCCAATTATAAAACCCTAACCATTAAATAAAAAAGATATTGTATATGTATGTACTTTGATTTCCAAATCATCTGCTTTATATATCACTGGGCTTTATGAATTTTATAAGGTAGTTTATGTATATATATAATTTTTCTTTTAAATAACTAAAAATTATTTGTTTTTTTAACAGGTATTGTTCTCTCATTAGCAATACAATAACTGTTTCTTAATTGATCTTTTTCATGCAGGAATTAATAGGAATAGAAAAGGAGTATTTGATTCTTCTGTATACGTGTTTGAGTATTTTGTTTTGTTGATCTGGCAATCAATATCTCATTTCATAATAACATGAAATATGTATGCCATAAGTCCATATGTAAGACATCAATTCTATAAATCAGCGGTTAACAATCTTTTTAACCCCATGCATCTTTATCATATGTAAAATCTTATTCTCATTTCCAAGTTCATGTAACTCAAAACATGCATTCCAAATAATATGAGAGATTAAAAATAATTGGATTTGTATTTTTAATATTGAACTATTTGCATTATCTTATATCAGATGATGGAAATAGTCCAATAAATATTCAACTAAAATACCATCATCGCAAATCTTGAGGAAAACATTTAATTGGATTGTTTTTGGAGAGGTATTTTACAAATTTAATAGCAATAATAAAGAAAGATATATTTTAAAATTTGAATAAAAGTAATTTTATATATGTAGTATTTTACTTTCAATAAATATTTTAGTTAAAAAATAGTAAAAGCAGTAAGATTATTCCAGAAGTTAAATTTAAATATTTTAATCTATGATAATGGAAATTTTCATAGGAATGAGTTATATATGTAAGAAAATTAATAGAATTGTTCAATTAAAAGGTTTTTCAGACGAGTGAAAAGAACGGAAGAGTAAATTTGGAACTAATTAGGGAAAAGATAAAATCATACAAAATAATGGATCCAGAAAATGAAATCAATTTAGTGTTTTCACAAAATAATTTAAAAAATGCAAAATTTCAGATAAGGAAACACATAAACGGCAGACTATAAAAACTTAGAGTTAAGTGCTTTTTTTCCTGCTTTTGTCATGGAAGCGCTATGATGCTCATAATTGTTATCATAGGGAACAAGTCAAAACTTTCTGTAAAGGAATAAACCCAGATGTTTCAGAATCTGAAGGTACAAAAATCTGAATAGTATTTAAAGCAATCATCCTGATCTTATTTTAATTTATTTAAGCCTACATTACTCGTAGAGTTTTTTAACTTTGAGGAAATTGTAGTATATTTTGTATAGTTGCGGAACGACCATCCATTAAATGAAGTAGTAATTGTCAGACAATATTTGAGGAGGGGATAAAGACTTTTAGAAATCTGTGAGCGTATTTTGTGTATGAAATTATATTTAACATTTGTAAATATTCTAGTTTTCTTTGTATAACAGATAATAAATACTCATTAATAAATTAGTTTAGATTAAGTAATTGTGGTTTTCTCATTTTAGTGGTTAAATACATGCCAAAATGATGATAAGATATTCAGACCTAGTACAGGGAAAGCAATAGTACAAGCAGGAATATAATAGTCAAACAATCATACAGATTGATAGCCTAATAGAGGGATAAAATGTCGATAGGGCAAGATAATATCTCTGAATTCAATGTAGGAAATGCAGTGGAATGGCCTTTGTACATGATGCAACTTGAAAAATTTTTCACGCTTAATGGCATAAGCGATAATAGTAAAAAGGTAGCAGCATTGTTGTGTTTGGCAGAGAAGAAAATAATTGAAATCATTAATAAGTTATTGGATGGATCTATAACGGAGGCAATAGTTTATGAGATGATAGTTAATAAATTAACAGAGCATTTTATTTTGCGGCCATCTAGATATATCACTAGGTTGGCACTCCAAAATACAAGACAGGCCAAAGGAGAAAAAAAAGGATTTTGACATAGCATTACGACAGCTAAAAAAGTGTCAATATGGGGAATTTGGTAAACAGGTTTTGTTAGACCAATTGCTATGAGGAATGGCAGATAAAAGATTAAGACAAACATTATTGACTGAAACAGAGTTGTCATATGAATTAGCGATCAAAAAAGGGATTGCATACGAGTTAATTATTGAGCAAGTTCTCACTTTTAGAAGTAAAGCGAACAAGGAAGGCAGAACAGCAGTTTATAAAACAAATAAAAGGCAATAAACCTAAAGTATGTGCAGTTGAAAATGCGAAGGTATGGACCTCTACAGGTCTTAACCACATAAATTTATAATTAAAACAAATAAAAGTAAGCCACAAAAAACTTATAAATCAAGTAGTGAACCAATATCGTTAGGGAAGTGTTTTTGCTGGGTAAGACAGGACATTTTGCTAAGAATTGTAAATGGCAACGAGAAAGCTGTTTAAATGCATTAACAGAGGGCATTTAGCAACAATTTACAAAAAACCCAAGCGTAACGATAAAAGAGAAATAATCAAACAGAGGGGAGAGAAGCTAGACAAAGTTAATATTAAAAAGAGTATGATTTCGCACTGGCAAAATCAATATATGCTAACACTCAAAATGGATAGCATGGAACTTCAAATGAAGATTGATAGTGCCTCGGGTATTTCATCGAGGTCTGAAAGCCAATAGAAGGAAATAGCAAAAGTTTACAAGGAGGTTAAAATTAAAAAGACTGATATAAAAATGAAAGATGTAAGTGGAAACTCAATGGCCGATGATCCAATTACATATAGAAATAAAGTATGTTATTTGCCAATATATATTGTTATGAGACAAATAAGGTCCAATAATTGGTAGAGAGTGGTTTAAGGAGTTAAGTATCAATTGTTAAAAACATTTCCATGGAGCAGGAAATGTTAAATAGGTATCCCAAATTATTTGCAGAGGAGTTAGAATTAATAAAAGCAAACCCGGTAGATTAAGAATTAAGTGAAAATGCATGGTCGGTGGTTTGCAAGCCGTGGAAGATTCCTTTTGCGCAAAGAGAAAAGTCGAGGAAAAGTTAAAAACACTGGTGGCTAAAGGCATGTTAACTGCTGTAGAAGAGCCAGAATGAGCCATGCCAACAGTAGTAACAACTAAACATAATGAGAAAATCAGAATGTGCAATGATTACCAGGTCACCTTTAATAAATATCTAAATAAAGGTGCCTACCCGGTACCTAATGTTAGAAAAGTTTTAGTGATTGTTTAATGCAAAGTTTTTTGCCAAATTAGACCTCAACTCTGCATATCATCAAATTAAAGCTATGGGCAAAACAGCAATAATATTGATGCGAACCACCCCGTTTGAGCTGCTCAAATGTAATTGTTCACCGTTCGGAATTGCTACAGCACCGAACATTTTTCAAGCCAAGTTAAACTTACTGTTTCAAGAGTTAAAAGGGATATGCCTTATAAGGACAGCCTTTTTGATAACAGTGACATCTAGTGAATTGTTAAGGGAAAAAATCTTGAAAGTCTATGATAAATTAAATAATGCGGGGTTAAATTAAACCGTGAAAAGTGTATATGGAGAATACAAAAGTTAAAATTTTGGGGTCACAGCATTTCTGATAAAGGAAAATGTCCTTTAGTGAACAAAGTCAGAGCTGTACAAAACACTGAAAGCCCAAAGAATGTAAAGCAACTTCAGCTATTTTTAGGGCAAGTTAATTTTTTCGAGCTGTTTTTAAAGATGAGGTGATGGTGGCAAAACAGTTGTACAAGTTATTGAGCAAAGGGCAAAGTTGGGTTTGGACAGAGACAGGGCTTTTGAAAAAACGAAAGAGCTGTTATCATCTGATATGTTATTGGTGCATTTTGATGGGGAGTGTGAAGTTAGAATTACTACCAATGCATCAGACAAGGGGGTAGGGGCTGGGTTATCTCATCCTGTAGACAATAACGAGCAGCCTGATGTATATGCATCCAGAACATGGTCAAAAGCAGAGCACAATTACAATCAAATTGACAAAGAAGCTCTGGTAATCATTTTCATAGTAAAAAAATACCATGTTTGTCTTTGGGTATAGTTTTGAAATTATTACTGATCATAAGCCTTTGTTGAGGATTTTAGGAAATGATCGTACAGCACTGGAGCATTTAAATTCGCATATATTACAATGGTGGAATGTATTAGCTACATATGATTATTCATTAAAATATAAACGAGAAAGAAATCTCATATACAGACACGTTGTCAAAATTTCCAGACAGGCAAGAGAGATGCAATAGCTAGTTTGAGGTTAATTATATTGTCAGCATAAAATCACAAGTGTTAAATAGTAGTACAGTCCAAAAGTGGTCTAGGGAAGAAAAAGGGTATGATATTGTGATGAATTGGATTAAGAAGAGCTGGTCTAAAACTAGACCTAATTATGTGGCAGTGGGGTTTGGGGCTAATAGACTACAATTATCTGTTTGTAGGGAGTGTATAGTTATGGGGGATAGAATAATTATACTATCTACAGGGAGGGATAAAGTTTTAAAACTTCTCCATGAAAGGCATTCAGCATAGTGTGTGCAAAAGCTTTAGGTGGTAGCTATGTCTGATGGCTGAAAATTAATGCAGATATAGAAAACTACATTAAAGGTTATTCCACATATCAGTCAGAAGGTGCATTACCAGCAAAATGTTTTGCATCCTGGTGGAAGGCAACAAAAGCATGGGAGTGTATATTGATCATGCAGGACTAGTGAATGGAAAATTTCTGCTAGTAATTATAGATGCGCCTGAGATGGATAGAAGGGCATGTAGTGAAAGATACTAGTGCCCTAGAGACAATTAAGCGTTTGAAGATGGTTTGCTCGATACATGGTTTTCCAGAAATGTTTGTATCAGATAATGGAGCAGGTTTTACTGGAGAAGAATTATGATAGTTTTTAATACCTGAGGGATTCATCCTTGTGCATACCTCCATATCACTCTCAATCAAATGCGTTAGCAGAGAATGCGATACTTCAAGTCAAGAGAAGTTTTAAAAAAATTAGCAACATAGAAATGCAAGATACATTTCAGACATTTATGCTATATAACTTTCAATGCCAATGGCTAAAATGACAGGAAAATCTCCGGCAGAATTAATGTGTGGATGTAAACTAAGGACTAAATTGGCAGTTTTCCATCCTAATAAAAAGATTAGTGTTCCAAATGTCAAGCCAAATAAATCATTTGTAGTTGGGGAGCCTGTATGGGTGAGAGATGTGATATGGAAAAAATGGATCAAGGAAATAATAGACAAAATACTGTTAAACCAAATCTATGTGGTTAGTAGAATTAATGGTTTAAAGTACAAACACCACATGAATCATATAAGAAAAAGAGAACCAGAGAAATTGCAGCTGGAAATATTGAAAGATGTAAATATGCAGAAGGAGAGTGATGAAAGAAGCAACACAGAAAGAAAGAGAAAAACTAGTTAATCAAGGAGAACAATGATGAAATTGCAGAAGAAATTCAAACAAAACCTGAAATAAATAAATCGCCCAGATCTGTGCACATAAAAAGAAAACCAGAAAGATCGAAGGATTAAGAATAAGAAATAATTCCAACTTCTGGAGTGAGGGGAGAAAATGTAGTATTTTACTTTCAATAAATATTTTTAATTAAAAAATAGCAAAAGTGAAGGGAATACTTCAGAAGTTAAAATTAAATGTGTTAATCAATGATAATGGAAAATTTTCATAGCAATGAGTTACATATATAAGAATATGAATAGAATTGCATAATTAAAAGGTTTTTCAGACTGAGTGAAAAGAACGGAAGCGTTTAAACTAATTAGAGAAAAGATAAAATCATACAAAATAATGAATCCAGAAAGTAAAATCAATTAAGCATTTTTGCAAACAAATTTAAAGAATAAAAAATTTATGATAACGAAACAAATAAATGGCAGAATAAAAATTCAGGATTGTCGAGTTAAGTGCTTTTTTCCCTGCTTTTGTCATGGAAGTGCTATGATACTTATAACTGGTATTGTCGGCGAGTAGTCAAAGCTTTCTGCGAGGGAATAAACCCATATGTTTTGGAATCTGAAGGTATAAAAATCTAACTAATAATCAAAAAAGCAAGTCATATATAATGTGACATTACTTTTATAAGCTTGTATTTACAAAAATCTAATACAGAGAGCGTACCAATAGCTCAAACAAGCTCTTAATTGATAAGTGCGGTATGAGAAACATTTAAAATCTCTATCCAGAACCTTCCCATCTCCAGACCGACTTGTTTCGAGCTTATGCTCGAAACCAGTCGGTCTGGAGATGGGAAGGTTCTGGATAGAGATTTTAAATGTTTTCTTATACCGCACATCAATTAAGAGCTTGTTTGAGCTATTGTTATGCTCTCTGTATTAAAAATCTAACTAGTATTTAAAGCAGATCATTCCGAACTTATTTTAATTTATTTAAGCCTACATGGTTTGTAGGGTTTTTTTTAACTTTGGGAAACTTGTAGTATATTTTGTATAGTTGCAGAAAGGAGCATCCATTAAATGAGGCAGTAATTGATGGACAATATTTGAGGAGGGGATAGAGACTTTTAGAAACCCATGATCGTATTTTCTGTAGGTAATTATATTTAAAGTTTATAAATATTCTAGTTTTGATTGTATAACGTATAATAAATACTCTTTAATAAATTAGTTTAGATTAAGTAATTGTGGTTTTCTTACTTGATGGGTAAATATACCACAATATATAAAAACAACCAAATCACTGAAAAAATCTAGATGACAAATAATTTCCATTTACTTTCACTTCCTTAGCTTCCTATTTTTTGTGGATTAAGATTAGAAGATTGTTTAAACAATTAAAATTTTGTAGATGTGATTATTTTTTCAAATAATATTTCAGAACTTTGGGAAATGTTGCAGGTGTTATCAGATGAAAGTAAGAAAGTATGACTAAAAATTAATGATTTACTTAGAAAAAAAAAATTGATAATCATGAATTAAAAGAAGTTAACAACTACAAATAATATCTTGATCAGATTATTAATACACATGGAAACAAGATAGTTGAAGTTAATCATAGAATTAAATTTGAATGAAGTTCTTTTGATAGAAATAGCTTAGTATCAAAAGGAAATGAGCCTATGTTTTTGAAAAAAGATTTTTTAAGATATGTTTTATCAGTTCTTATTTATGGATCTGAAATAACTTAGTATTAAAAGGAAATATGCCTATGTTTTTAAAAAAAAAATTTAATACATATGTTTTACCAGTTCTTATTTATGGATTTAGGATGGGCATTTGACAGACGAGCAATTCAGAGTTATCATACTGCTCAAAGAAATATGGAGAGATGCAAGAAGATATCAAAAATGAATATGAGTGAGAGAACAAGCATACTGACATCATTAAAAGAATTAAGAGATTAAAATGAAACAAGGTTGGAAATATTGCTCGAAGATATGAGAACAGATGGACAGTTGAAGTTTTAAATTAGATTCCATCAGATTATAAAAGACATAGAAAGACACATGTGAGATGGAAGAAATAAGGAAGCTTGTTGGTATAATGTGAAGAAGAGATGCTATGGGTAAAAAACAAAATTAAACTTGGAGATCTCCAGTCTGCAGTGGAACAATAAAGATTGAAAAATGATATATATAAATTCATAACTAATTACTTAACAGACTAAACAAAAATATATCTCAAAAAGTTAAGGGAATTGTAATTCATATTAAAATAAATGTTGCAATTAATGAGAAACGTGTTTTTTCCTTTGCCAATCTACTTTGGTGCTTGTTTTCATTTGCAAGAGTTGAAAAACCCAATTCTCAAACAATTGACAAGAATAAGCAGTGCATGCATAGATAGCTCTTTTGCCATAATTGGGTAAAAATTGCACATCAATGATACAATTCTATGATTTATTTTTCATTTAATCCATTGGTTGTTCCTTAATTAGTCCTTAACTTCTGATCTTGAAAATCAACAAGAACTTTTCCAATTCTTGAAAGAATTTCACACTAAATCAAATTCATTTTCCAGAGCTGTCAATATAGAAAAATTTTAATTTTTTTAAAATTCTGGAATCACTCGATCACTAACAAGATTTAGAATTAATAGTTTATCAAAATTGTAACATATTTTGTTTCTCTTCCAATTTTTCAGCTTGTTCAATGAAATCTTATTTTGTTTATATTCCTCCCTTGCATATGAAGATTCAGTTCATTCACTTGCTCAAAAATAATAACTAAATAGGTTTGGTATCCAATTAGGTAAAAAAAAAAAAATCCATCTTATCCTGAATTTCAAAAATTAATTTGAGCTCATTTCTAAGTTTAACACTCACTTCCTCCTCTGATAAAATTCATAACTTTAATTCAAATCTTTCTCTAATGGAGCTACAAATATTTTTGAGACCAGGGCCTAATGATGAATTTTACAGAGAATGTTTTCATTCTTGAGACTCGTTTTTTCACACTAAATTGAAATCTGAATTTTGTCTAGATCTAATATAATGCTTCAACTTGTATAATACCTACATACATTATCTCACAAAAACAATTTTTGATATCTTTTCCAAAATATTAGAGATCTTGATAGTTTTTTTACAGACAAATAAAAGAAAAAAAACTCCTTTTTAAATAAATCTATAAGTTGACATATTTTGCTATTATCAGAAACTGGAAAACCAATGCCGTATTATGAAGACAAATAAAAAATAAAACCAATGCTACACATTTAATATGAACCTTGATGTCAATTTTTTTCTGCAACACAAAAGACTTTAATAATCTTGTGGTTTATTGCTTGTAACACCACAGTTGAATCCAAATTCATCTTTTTGAAAGTCTTCCCAAGATATTCAAAAATCTTTTATCCTTGTATTTTAAAATGAAGAATGAGCATTTTGCAAATTTTGCTTCAACTTACTTGGTTTCATAGAATCATTTGACACAGTTTCGTTATGAGAAATACATTGACTCCTTTTTTTTTGACATTGATGATGATGACTGTCAATCTATACTGAATGATTGAATCATCATACACTTTCTTTTTTTTTTGACAATCAATAATGAGCTTTGAATTCTGTAAATAAAAAAGAACTAATTGAGTATAACTACAAATAAAACATTTCCACACAGAAAAAAACTGAAATATTTTTTAATTTAATCTACATTCTAAAAAGTATAAGGTTCTGAAGATTGTACTACCTGTAGAATTTAGTTTGTAAATCAATATTCTGAAAGTTTAAATTTATCAATCTGTAGTCCTAATATCCTTCCACCTCAAACTCTAAAATTTTCCACTAATTGAAAACCTTTATTATAACTACCCATTCTGAAATAGATAAAATTTATTTAAATTTGATAAAATAGTATTTGCAATCTTTTATATGATACTAAACACTTTATAATGCCAGACACATGGCAGATGTGCTTAGTTTTTGTATAAATCTGATCCAAATACCTGAAGTAAATTCTTAAAAGAAAATAACTAAATGCTAATAATCATCTCCACTATTTCTGTCAAATAAAACTTCATGGAAAGAATTTTTAAAATAATTTAAACAAAATTTATTTTCATATCAACTACTGAATTTCTGATATCTAAACATCTAAATAGTAATCTAAGCACACGAATTTCCACTGAATTGAATAAATTTTTATTCCTATTTTCTTAGCTTA
This sequence comes from Epiperipatus broadwayi, assembly GCA_028023455.1. Taxonomy (NCBI): domain Eukaryota; kingdom Metazoa; phylum Onychophora; class Udeonychophora; order Euonychophora; family Peripatidae; genus Epiperipatus; species Epiperipatus broadwayi. Next base: position 654,273 of record JAQFVV010006588.1, read on the forward strand.
GAATCAATCCAGGAACTTTTACTCTTGAAGTCCACAATACTCTATGGAATAACTAACTTATTAATAAAATGAATTTTGTTTTATTAATAAAATGGATTTTGCTAAGTCATTCTAACATATGTGAAATATTCTAAAATGAAAATTTGTGTATTTATCCAAAAACAGGCAAAACTCTCCATACAGTAGTGCCACTCAGTGCAAGCCAGAGTAATCAATGGATGCCAGAAGGCCTGTGCATAAAATCCCTATCTAGTGCCTACTCATCCATTATCTCCAGACTAGTTTCTAACTTGTGGCTTTCATCAGTGAGGAGCCTTGGATCTGAGAGCACTGCACCTAGATCTTAGGATCTAATGCAACCCTCCAGCAGCCACCTTTTATCTCTACTTAACTACAAAACTATGAGTCTAAAATTGAAAACACAATAATATTTTCAATCCAAGCTCATTGACTTATATAGTCATATGGATCTGAACTCAGTTCAGTACCCTACATTTTAGTGTCTTTGGTTCTTTAATAACCATAGCCACCACTATTCTATTAGGCAGGATTGATATTAAACACTAAACATCACATGATCACCATTTCTTATGCTTGCTCATAACTGTTATTAAAACAGGCAAAACTCTCCATACAGTAGTGCCACTCAGTGCAAGCCAGAGTAATCAATGGATGCCAGAAGGCCTGTGCATAAAATCCCTATCTAGTGCCTACTCATCCATTATCTCCAGACTAGTTTCTAGCTTATGGCTTTCATCAGTGAAACTAGTCTAGTCTGGGGATAATGGATGAGGAGGCACTAGATAGGGATTTTAGACACAGCCTTCTGGCATCCATTGATTACTCTGGCTTGCACTGAGTGGCACTAAGGTATGGAGAATTTTGCCTGTTTTAATAACAGTTATGAGCAAGCATAAGAAATGGTGATCATGTGATGTATTTATTCGATAAGGGTGGGGAAAAAGCTTAAATCACACCTGATCTCATAGAATCAAATTTTCACATAACTTGTTTTTCCCCAAATCATAATCCATATCTAAATCAAAGTAAATTGTTCAATATCATTTTGGAAAAGATCAACTCCATATTGAAGATTAACTATAGCCTACTACATCCTGGTTAGATCTTGATTGAATTTCACTTGTCATTTATTAACTTTTCTTATAATTTTTCTTATTTATTAATAGTGAGTTTTAATCCATTTTTCTCTTTGTGAATAATTTTGTAATAATTCCTTATCTTTTTTAAAAAAATTAATAAAATTTATATATAAATATTTCAAACACCATAATTATTCACTCAAATTTCTCCATATATTAAGACGAGCTATTTTTGTTGAGAATTAAAAATAGATTTTATATTCTTTTATTTGGATTTCCATAAACTTTTTTTTCTATGTAATTTTGTTTAAATAAGTCCATTTGAATTACAATGCAATCTGTCATTAATCTTCAAGGAAATTGTAATCTTTTTATATTTAAACTTAAGTGTATTATTATATTTCCTATTATATATAAATTCTCAAAAACAGTCTTTTATTGAAAATGAATAATAATTTTAAAAAATTTTCTGTACAAAAATGATTCCAGAAATTCATTTCATACCTGTAAAAATATTTATGAATTAATATTTTTAAGCCAATGTACATATTTAAATCTAATTTCCGACTATTGCAAATTATCCTTTCATTCTAAGTTATATACATTTAATAATTCCAAAATTAGATCATCACTCCATATGAATTAAGATTAGTGAACTTGATAAATCAAAATTGAATTTTTTTCTCGGTAATAATATATATCCAAATAAAAATGCACATTTTCAGATTCCAATATAAACAGCAAAACAAAAGCTAAAAAATTAATACTCTCATTAAAGAAAAAGCATGTTTTTAGCTTATCAAGTATGAAAAAATCACCCTCCCCCAGGCTATGACTTGGGTTCCCTTTGTTTATATATACATTGAGCTATATTTAATCAAAGTCTTATCACGTATGAATAATTTTAAAAATTCTGATAGAACATTTAACATATATTTTTATGTTACTAAATTTTTGTATTGGGAGCTATAGTGATGTTACTCAGTATTAGATGTTAGGTTTAGCAATATTACAGTGTAATTAAATTAACCCTCTACCTTTTCATTCTTGTATCTGAATTCAAGATACTTTGAAAATGATTTTATATACAACTGGGTCTCGTTTTATACGGATTATTTTAATGCAATTTTGAAGTTATGCGATTCATGTTTCTTCTTAATATCTTTCATATTTCACTATATTTATTAGGTATCAAGAAATTTAAAATATTAATAACTTATTTTGACTTGAAATACTTTTTTTTAAAAAAAAAAAATAATGTTATATTAGCAGCTAACGTAAATATGGCCAGAAGCTGTATTTAAAATATTAGCTTATATGTAAATAACCTACTTATACTAATGAGTAAATAATAATAATAGATTTATACTTTTATATAAAAATATTGCAATAAATATTCAAAACTTTTAAACTTTTAAAACGTATTTTGTTAATTATAACAGAAATAAATAATTTTTTAGATTTTTAAAATAAATAATAACGAAGATTTTATTGATTATATAAACTGAAAATAATCTTTCTAATGATAATCTATAATCTTTTTGTTTTGATTACGATCTCATTTTTTTAATATAGAAACAAAAAACTATTAACACAGCTCAAGACTGAAAGTGATACTAGTTGTATGTCACATGACGAATCTGATTTCTTAACATTTCACAAACGAACACATATTGTCAAATAGCCAAATAACCACCAATGATTAAAATATGTATGAAAAAATGTAAAATTAAATACTGTAGTTAATAAAAAAGTAAAAAAAAGTTTGTCTTGTATTATTTTTTTTCAAATATTTGAAATTTTTTATTAGTCATACTTTATTTCCTTATTTTTTTAATGCAAATTTTAAAGTAATTTTTCCTTCTTGCTTTGCTTTTATGCGATTTCTGAAAATTACAACCCCTATCCCCATTTTTCAAAGTTAAGTTAAGTCTATTTTTGTGCGATTTCTTTTGTGCACATTTTCTGAGGAACCTATCTATCGCATAAAACGAGACTCAGGTGTATATACAAATGCCAGAGATTGTCCTAATAATAATCTATTGCTAGCTTTAAATAAATTGTAGATATTATTAGTTTTAATATATCTTATAATTTTGTCTGCAAGGTGTACAAAACCTGTCTAATAGATCTAACCATTATATAAATATATATATATATAAAGTTCAAAAGGTAAAACAGAATTTGTGCTAACTATTAAGAACAATTTAAAGAAAAAAACAAACAATGGTAGTATTATTTAAGGCAATATTTTCTAGCAGCAAAATCAATTACTTCAAAGAAGTAACATGTATATAGAGGTTAACTGTTCAGACCTGAGTGTCTAACAAAAATCTTCATAAACTAAAGACTTCCAAATTAAAACTATGATGTTATAGATTTTAATAGAATTAATAAAGTAAGAATCACTATTACTGAAAAATAGCACTATAAAGACTACACATAACATCTTGATTTAATACTTGAGTCTGTAGTGTTTAATCATTTTATATATAAAACTGTGAAAGTTTTTTTTATTTCTGAAATTCTGCCCAGGACAATTTCTATTATAAAATACAAAATATTATAATATAAATTGTCTTGAAACAAAACTGTCACACTTTTGAAATGGGTTAACGTGGATAATAAATATAATCATGACATACATACATAGAAAAGTTAATTTACATAAGCAGACACTGTATGTATCTGATAACAAACCCTTCTATACTAAACTAATCAATAATTATTTACTAACCTACGTAAGGATTAAGATATGTATACACTCCAATCATTTTGGAATTGCCTAGAGAAAAAAAAAAAATTATAAATGTTAGTCTTTAAAATTACATTCTGTATAACATTAATATCTTAAATAAATATTTTAATAAAATAGAGGCAATAAAAATAATTTCAATCCTCCTAAATCAATCATCTCCACAAATCATCTATCTGACATGGATTCTATTTATTCTTTAAAAAGTCAGCGTCTTTGTGATTATTTAGTTCAAAAAAGAATACTTCTTCAACAAATTATATTAATAATAAGAAAATTGCAATGTAAAAAAAAAAAATTATATTAATATACAAATGGCAAAATTTGCATGAAAACAATTTAGACTTTATTTAGATAATATAAAATTATACAAAAATTGCACACAAAACACATAAGAATATTCTATTCATCTGCAAAAAACTATATTACCAGAAGTTATACTTCTCTTATAATGCTAAAATTTTAATTAATGATCAAAGCATCATGCATCAGATAAACATTCATTAACTTTAATTAATTAATGTTAAACAATTTAAAGAAAGGCAATTTGAAGAAAGCTATTGAAGTTCTGTGTGGACATAAAATCAAAAGGCATCAATTTGTGAGAGGATAACGAATTATTAGGGGAAAACCATTAACAAATGATTTATTAGTGGTTAATCTTGATTATAAACTAAATTAAGAGCTGATTGAATTCTTTTATTTTCTCAGTCAAACGGTTTTATTCTATATTGTATTGAATTAAACCTTTTACTTCTTTGAGTATCTTTTGTCTCTTTAGGTTTTTTATCAGCCAAACTTGCTTTATCCGTTGTTGTTTTTTTTACACATTACTCTTTTTTTTTCAAACTTTATATAAGTATAAAGATATTTTTTTTATCCTATCATTTTATTTACCAACTTGCTCCAAATTCAAAAGTTTTTTTTTATATATATATTTCTCTCAACTGATTACCTTTAAAGCTATTTTTTTAAATATTTTTTTTCAAAATAATTTTCCAGTTTATTTTAAATTAGAATTTGAATTGACATTTAATTTTTTATTTTCTCATATAAATATATATTTTAATGAAGATTTCCTCCATTTCCTTTTTATTTTATTTTCATACTCTTTATTTATTTTATTTTTTAAATTCTACGATAACTAAATTATCTTCAAACTCTGTAACAATATTCAATATATGCATGCAAAATCCAGATGTTTTGAAAAATTTATTTTTCAAGTAAAACTAAGATCATATTTAATAAAATTGAAAAGTCATCAGTCAATTTATTTTGGTCATTTATCCAAGTTTCAATTTTATGGGAGATTTTATATTTTTGACATGATGCCTTATATACAATAAAGAAATTAAAGATATTTTACTTGAATATCATTTAGCCAACAAGTTTTTTTATTTGTTATTATAATTTAAACCATTTTTATATATTCTAAGTTGATGGGAATGCTTAATTATGTTTTAAATACATTGACTAGTTTTAAATATTATGTGATATTTGAATAAAATTTTAAAAATCTTTAGGAATATATTATATAATGGTATTCCTAAAGAAATTACTCAAATCCTTACTCATACATCTATTTTTTTTTTTTTTGGCCTAAGTGTTGTTGATTTGGCAAAGGTTACAAAAATTTAAATGCATGTGACAGTTATTCTTATCTATGAAATTAAGATTTTACCATATGTTGTTGACATAGTTATTATTTTTAGGGATCAGGCCATCATTTCTACTATGACCCTGGATCATTTTCAATCTTTATATGATCTCTTATACGGTCATACAAATCTGTATTCTCAGCTTGCTAATAGAAAGAAAAGTTCATCCATTTTTCATGTAACTTTACTACTTTCTTTCTAAAATAATGTTTAGTATTCTAAATAATTATCATAAAATTGTAAATTAATTAATTTTATATAATCTTCAGAAAATCTATTTTTACTAAGATAAATTTGGCCAGTGCATTGATGAAAGGTTTACTTATTACTATGTATCAGCATGATTACTTTAATTCATCATGCTGCCAATGATTTTGAAGCTAATTAAAATATGTTTGATATTTGTAGCAATACTTTGTAATTTACGAGTATCTTTCAAGACCAACAAGGAGAGTATTAAGGATGCATGGTACCCAGGTCCTGTAGCATGATTGGAGACTCAAGTTGCAGGGCATAATTAGGATTTTTATGCCCTGCTGCAAAATTTGATAGGGACATTTTTAGAAAAAAAAGCAAAGAAAAAAAAATAGTTATTAAAAAAACTAATAAAAATAAATAAAATTTAATTTAAGATTGCGGTAAAACTATGATACTTTAATGATATATTTTCTTATTGTTTATTTTTTATATTTCTAAATATTTTTTTGTGATACTTATATTATTACTCTGGATTATGAATATATATATCATGTTTAATATTATGAAGTTCAGTCATTTTTATAATATTCATATTAATTTCATAACATAAAATGTGCTAATAATATGAAAGGAGGGACTGAACTAATTTTGATATTTTGACTTGTAAAGGACTACCATATGATAATGGTAATAAAATGAGGATAAAAGTATGCATTAAAAATAATTAGTTCAATTATCATGCAATTTGTTTTTTGTTTATCACATTTTATTACTTTGCTAATTTATGATACTGCTTCTAGTAATATATACTGTAAAAAAAAATTTGGAATTGATGCAACATTTATTTTCTGCTTCTATGAAAAAATTATGAATAAGTGTATAAACAGTACTTGTTAATTCAATTAAAGCTGTCTATAAGCAATTTGAACAAATTGTAATGCTACATAAGAATTTATTACTATAAGTTGTACAAAGCTGCTTAATTAAGTGTACAAATAATTAATCTATATTTTTAATGCAGGATGGAATCACCAGCTACTACTCACCCAAAGCAAATCCATTAGATTCAAGGGCTGTCCAACAAAGTAAAGAATGGGATTCATGTCAGATCAAATGATCCAATTGCAAGAAAGAATGGGAAATTGTTGTCTTGTTATTGTTTATGCTTGGATGATATAAGTTCCATCTCAGGCTAATCGCAATCCTTTCAAAAAAACCAATACTATATCATGAATGCTTCCTAATTTGCAACTTAAAGCACTTGTAGTTATGCAGTTTTTTCCTGACTGCCCTACTTATTTATATTTTAATTCACAATTATTGTAATTCATTAATAATGTGTATTGTATTCTTATTTTAATCTATATTACAAATGTAATCTAGTTATGCATAAGTACATAATTAATATTAATTAATTACTAATCTCATTAATGCATTATGTGCACAGATTAAGTAATGATAATTCAAATGTATTTAAAATTCAAGATTCATTAAATTCATTACACACAATGTCATTTATATTAAGTTTAACTCTATGGTTTACATTTTGCAATTTTAATTCATGCAAAACCTTATTGATGAATACTCTTCTATATTTAATGATATGAATATATAGCCAGATCTGTCTTTTATTTCTTTATTGTGATAGCATCAACTCTGCTCCCAACTTCACTCTCCAGAAAACTGAAATTAATTTAGCTTAACAGATTAATGATTTTCCTTTTTATTTTCCATTTTTTTTTTTTTTTTTTTAATTAAAATAAATGAAGCATTAAGCTGACTGTAAAATAAAGAAGTAAACAAATGCAATAATTATAGCCAAAATAAAAAAATGAAAATACTTAAAAACTAGTGAAATTCCAAATGATCTATTAAAAATAATGAATAAAGGGATGAAAAATTTATTAACATTTATAATATAATTTCTAATTTGCCAACAAATTCTTTTCTACAATTGATAAAAAGACACACACACACACACACAATCAAATGGTTAGGCACTCAGATCACAGAAAATTCAAGTTCTGAAAGTGACAGATTAAATTTCAATCCAAAAACCTTGAATCTTCACTTTACTGCTGTATTAAACTGCACTAGGTTCTCAAATGTGATTTTGATTGTCATACATTAATGTGGTAAAATGTGATAATTTTGAAAAAATTAAATTATTTCTAAAACATTTTTTTATCTGTTAAACAATTTGGATTCAAAAGGAAAGATGAATAAAAACAAATAGAAATCGTGATGGAGTAGAACAATTAAGATTTAGTATTTGTCTCAAAGTATATGATGATAACATTTTACTTATAATTATATGTTGGACTATTTCCACCATGTAGAATTAATTGTTAAATATCTCTAGAAAAATTCCAACTTTATTTAAACTTTTAAGTACATTCAACAATTAGTAATACACACAGGATAGTATATAACACAATGTTTCAAATAGTATTATTTTTTTCTCTTCTTCATGTGTTACTGGCATGATCAATGACAGTAGTGGCACAGAAATTAAAATTATGCTCTAGCATATTAAAGACAAAAGTCAGCAGAAATTTAATATACTTATTTATGAGAATCCTCCTGATTTCTCCGTTTTTTTTTTTTAAAGACAAGATTAATGAATTATTTCCAAACATTATGAATTGTCACATTAGATTAAATTACAGAGATTCTTCCATTATCATGTGAATGGATTTTTTGAATTTTTTTCTTTTTACTTTTCCCCTCTGTCCAATATTCTTGTCTTTTCCCAGTCAAACATATGTTCATTGGGACATATATGAGAAAAGAATATTTGACAGAGAAAAAAAAAGAAAAAATTTAAAGAAGCAGCTCACATGAAAATAGCAAATAACACAATGAATCAACTTTATATGACAACTCATAATATTGACAAAACTATTCATTAACTTTATTCTTAGGAAAAAATTAAAAAATCAGGAGAATCCTCATAGATAAATATATCAAATTTACCTTTGACAGAATGTCTTAGTATTCATGAATCTAAAGGTCCCAGGTATAATGATCAGGTTAGCAATACCTGAAGAAGAGAGGAAAATAATACAACCCAAAGTACTGTGTTATATACTAATCTGTATATTATTATTAATACTTAAATATATTTAAAAAGTTTAAATAAAGTTTGAATTTTTCTAAATTCTAGATAACGAAAGTAATCCAATAGAGAATTAAAAGCAATTAAGATTTATTTATAAAATAATCTAGTAAAGGGATTTGAAACAATGTATGGGACCTGTTGAATAATTTGAAAAAGATACAATCTATAATATATATATAGGGCAAAAATTATATATAAATCTAAAATTTATTGTATAAATCTAAAATATTTACTTACTAAAGAGATAGTAATGAAAAAATTGGAGAATATTGTTGATAATCTTCACTTTCATTTAATATTTACTATAAGCAATTAATAAAAAATACTGTTCAAAACAATGGCTGATAGATGAAGAGAGATTCTATGTACAAAATTTAAGACAGTAATAAAATAGTAAATAATATTGCAGATTTCTACAAAAATTTAAGATGGAAATATACATGAGTAAAAATAAAGCTGTAGCAATAATTAATGAATAATAGAGGTTATTGCTAAAAAGTTCAAGTGACATTTGAGTATCATTAGGGTAGAATAATAGATCACTTTTCCACCACAATTGGCTAGAATGATTTCTTTTTTTACTTTCCCCAGTCAGGAATTGTTTCAATAAATGTATTTTTCAGCAAAGTACTTTCTACTAAGAATATTAAGGTAAAGACTCAAAAGGCAAATTAAATTAAATAAGAATTCGGTTAATTCTAATAGTTCAAAATATTTATTCAAGTAAATGTATTACATGTAATCAAAAAAGAAAAATTACATTAATAAAATTGAAAAAGTATGTTGTAAGTTCATAATTCAAGTTTGAGGATGGTTTCAAGAGTAATGCTTGATATTATTCGTTTAGGAGTGTCGCTTGTAGTGATGATCAATAGGTTCCCAAGGTTGGGTAGTGGTTAGGATTGTTCTTGAGTTTTGGTTTTCCTGGCAATATGCATATGCTGCATTGAGTGTTTAATTAGATGTTGAATAGGTTCCAAGTATCTTTGTATCTATTAGATTGTGCTATGCTTTCGTCTCTTTTTTCATCTTTGAAAGCAAGTTCAGAAAAAATTGTTGCTCATTTTGCTGAGGGAAATTACAAGTTTTATGGCATCTGACTAACCATATGGCAAATGTAATAAACAAAAAGAGCGCCTTATTATTGCGAATTGTTTAGATTGTATACTTTTTTTAAGTGAAATGATTGTATAGTAATCTATTTTTGAGTTATCAAATATGATTTTTTTTTTTTGAGACATTCAACCCCTGACATGATCTGATAAAGTGATCAAATGTCTCATCATCACTTTCATAAAGATTGCAGTTTGCATTTATTTTGGAGATTCGCCTTTTATGCTTAAGGAACAAGTTTGTAGACATGGAGTTATTGTTAATTTTAATGGCAAGATCAAAGAATTTAGGCTCCATGTCCCAGAATTTGAAAAGCTTAGCTATCCGTTGATTTGTGATGTTTAACGTTTCTTCAATAGGGGTAGGTTGATTACATAATAAGTGGTACATGTCCCAAACTATAATTACTTTTGTACAACTGAAATGGAATTAAAAACAATGCTTAAAGAACAAATGATTGAAGGATATTAAAATGTGCAAAATAAATGGCAATCATAAAAAATTAGACACGAGACCTTTAATAATGACTGGTTTTATTTACTCTTAGGCAAATAAGTGATAATATACACACAGAAGCATAATATCTACACATACATTGCATATCAAACATAGATCTCACTATCATTACAAAAAAAAAATCAGCTTATGCTACATTTTACTGCTTTTCAAAACATAATTTGATATACTATAGGTTTCTTTATTGCATTCATACATACCAGGAAATTGTCCATAGTAATTAGAAGTGCCAGGAATAACAGCTCCATCTGCTTTAATGGTTCTGGATATTCCAGTTATACCAGGTGATGTTTGTGATATTGGTGAATACGTTATTCTCGTTTTAGCATACTTAAAAACAAAAATTAATGTATATTTAGATATAATTTTAGCATTATTAAAATTAACTTTAAAATATGTATTCTTTTCACTACCACCCCCTACAATTATAAACAAGTTCACATACATCCATTGGAGATGGAGTAGCGATTCTTCGAGTAGAAATTATACTGCTTTTTACATCATTGGTAACTGACAGTTTACGTCTTTTTTTACGTTCTGCTTCCATGGCAAGAGTAGCATTGGTGATAGGAATATCGATAGTAATATTACCAGAATTGGCCAATACACGACCTAAAAAATCACTTATTTCATCCTTAAAAAAAATAAATATATATTAGATACACATAAAAAATAGTGTAGTTTAAATAAAATATTTAATTAATTCCAATTAGAATAACATATAAAAGTAAAGAAATTGCAATTATAAGTAATAATTCAATGTATTTACTTTCCTCCAGAACTAACTAATGTAAATTTGAGTAATTAATGGATACTAGATAACAGTATATATCCACATTACCAGACTAATTCCTGGTTACTTTTTATAAAAATGCAGAATTAAAAAAAATGCAGAATTTGAAACCATATTTAAACCCACCTTTGCATCGTTTTAATTATCCAAACTAATAACCTGAGCTTCAGAGACCCTAAAGAATTTTAGGTTGTAGTATTATGGACAAAGATGCTGCTCGATGGCGCCGTTATCACGCTAAAACTATAAAATATGAACATTCCCAGGCCGTTGATTTTAATCATTTTGATGTGTTTTTTGTAATGCGAAAACAAAAAATATCAAAATCGTGTTTTTTAAATAAATTTTTTTTTATTAACATATACAAATTAAATGATAACAATAAATGTAAAATAAAATCAACAAATTACAATTTAATTCGTTTTTTTTTTTTTCTTGCTTTATTAAAAAAAAACAATTTTCAATCTGATTTTTTTTTTGGAGGGGGATACGCCTTTTTTGCTGTTGTTGTTGTTGTTTAAAAATCATACTCGGAACAAAAAATAAAAGTTCTTAGTCTTTGTTTTACATTATAATTTTTACAGAGAAACAGATATTATTGTATTACCGCTATTTTTTACTTTCTTAGTCTTCGTTTTACATTTAAATTTTTACAGAGAAACAGATATTATTGGGTTACCACTATTTTTTACTTCAAATAGAATGACAACAAAAAGTAAAAGTTGTTAAAGTTAAGGTTAGGTTTAGGGTTAGATTTAGGGTTCTGTTGTTTGTAAATCACAGAATCGAACAAGATGTGCGATTTCCTGCGCCATATTGTTGGTCTTGTGGAATGCTACAAACAGTACGTTACTTGACGCGTTACCTGTTTCCAACTGCCTTTACACATCTATGTAGACAAGATTTTGACGCTTAAAAATTCAATACAGAATGGTGTAAAGAGTCGGATAATTATTACTTAAGAAAATCTGAACATTTCAATACTTTAAAAAAAAAAATCAATAAAAAACACATTTCCATCCAATTCAAATACACACATCCTCTCACCAAGCCATAACAATTGTATAAACTGTGCGAATTCGCCAAATTTATTTGCTGCGATGTGACATACATGCTGTATTGTGACACGACAAAGCGGCCTGCAATCTGTAACACAACAAAAAAGTTGTATTATAGTAAACGCAGATTCGAACATGTCGGCCGCGGAAACAGCATTTTTATGTACTTTAGCACATAAACAGCGCCATAGAGCGGCATCTTTGTCCATAATACTACAACCGAATTTTAAATACAAGTCAATATTTCTTTGCTTGCTTACAACATCTGCATTAGGAGCAGTAACTCATTCTTTTTACTATACTTCAAAACTATCTATCATAAACTTGAATAATAACTGGATACCTGATAATAGTGCTATATCCATATATGCAGACAATTTTATTGTTGTTGACTATCTTCAATGAGCAGCAGAATTTGTACTCTTACCTATTGCAGACTTCTTTACTATTTCTATATTATTAAATCTCAGGTTATTACTGTAAATAATATAAAAACACAATTGTTAAGAAAATCTCATGCCTCAGTAATATGACAATCTAAATTGCCAATCTTGGCATTTAACAGTTGTTGAAGCATAGTATGAACAACAATTCCTTCTAAAAGCCAAACATCAAATTTCATATCAATATATTTGAAAATAGGATTAATTTTTTTAATGTCCCTAAAATTTTAAATCTGGAAAGTATTAATCTATGAGATATTCAATAATGTGCACCTATGAATGTTCATGTAATATTGACTTGCTTTGTAATCTGATTCCTAATTATAACATACCTTTTGAGACATTGTTTAGAATATGGATTCATCCAAATTCCTTTTCAATAATTTTTCTATCTAATTAAAAAAATTGTGATAGTCCATCAATACCATTATTTCCAATATGGGCCAATTTACATTCGTAACCATATCTGAACTAAAGCTTCCAAGAAGAAAAATGAAGACTTCTATTGGGAATGATGCAAAACATAATCAATAAACAGTTAAGGCTTTCTTCTCTGAATTTTCTAAATTTAAAATTACTAAAATGGGCACTGAGATACCAATGCACAAACCAATTTTTAATATCTCTTTTACTTTAATTGAACTTTCTATCAAAAAAATTTACAGCCAATTACCAGTTCAATCATATTTCCCTCTACTGCAGATATAGTTCCATTAAAAGTAGCTTCATCAATCTTAACCTTGACTAATCTTTAGTTTCAATCACTAATTTATATTCAGATTTTGAAGAATCCACTTAAGCAAAAGTTTTTCACTACATATATCTATATTTAGAAACAATTGAAAGATTTATCTTCATTCCTATTACTATCTCTTATTTTGCTATCTTACTGTAAATGATATTATAATTATTTTTCATTTAAATAAGCAATCTATCAAGCATGTCAGATTAGTAAGATTTTGTGAGATTTTACAATGCTCATCACATTTGTGAAGTCAAAAAAAATTGTTAACGTTAGCTATAACACCTCATACAAGATCACCAAGGAAAACCGGACTTTAAGAAATTGTTAAACTTTCTCCCATCATTATTTTCTCAATACATAAAACTTTGAATACTTCATATATTTATACTTATTTGCATACAAAAAAAACCATCTTGATTAAAGTCAAAATTCCTATGCAATAATTAAAAATAGAAATATGGTTACACAAACATAAAATTCCATTAATACTGTTAATACAAAAGCACATTAAAACAAGTTGTACATCAACCTTTCTGATTGAAGATAGTAAGATTTTAAAAAGGTAAGAAAATAATAGAAAGGATATAGACAAAAAACATAAAAAACTGCTTGTATCAGAAGTCAACATCTACCCTTTGATGAACCAATGTCATATCTTAGAAGACAACAAAAGATATCTTTGTTTTTACATAGTTGAACTCTCACATCTGAAAGTCATTTCATTATCAGTTAACTATGGTCCAGTCAATGACTTTAATTTAACAGTGATATATATAGAGAGACTTCATACACATAAATATATCTATAATTTATATTACATGTACATGAATAATACATGTATATATATTTTAACTTAAATAAGCATTTGCATATTTATGAATCCTATTACAAATATAGAAAAATATATATTGTTATCAATTATATAAAAAAATTAATTTAAAATTTTGCACTACAACATAGTGCTATTTGTACTTGTATATTTATTATACAAATATATGTCAAATAGACATTACTTACAATCATGCACCTATCCACCATACTTTGAGTTACACCTTCAAGTTTTTTCTTAGCACGACTAACTCGAAGATTTTCATCAGCACCTCCTACTACTACCAAGCTATTTTCTGTTTTCATTTTTTCCCGTAAATCTTCTATATCATCTTGACTGGCCAAACTGGAATTCTGACCAATAATAAATAATGTCGGTGTTTTACTGTCAAGCAGAGGGTCATCCACATCCTTAAATAAATAAAAATTACAAATCGGTTTTTCCAAAAAATATAAAAAAATTAATTTTAAAAAGCACTTTAAAGCATGCAAATTTTCAACAAAAAATAATGACACATCTAACTGGAACAATAATTACTCAAAAGTAGAAAAATGGTAAAGGATATTATACAATTAAGTAAAAAAATTGAATCAAAGCAAATTATCACACATCAAAGCCAAAAGAGTTTGTGAAGAATTGTAATGCATAAAACAAGTAAGACATTTGTAGTAATAATTTAAAAAATATTATCTGTGAATATGGTGAAAAACAAAAAAATTTGAAGCAAAAGAAATAATCATGTTGCTAAAAAAATATCTTATGATAATGAAGATAATGGCACATTTCACTTTATAAGTGTTTATGGAGTGACAAAGATCAAATAATGCTACTCAAGAAGTAGAACATATATGACTAAAGTTTATCCCCAGAAATTATGTAAAGATATGATCCAAATCATTAAATTAATTACTGTATACTTAGAATATTTACAGATCAAGCATCTAAAAGGCAGCATGCTGCTTTCTATTGATATTAATCAAATGGATAATCAACTTTGTGTCAAAATAGTCATGGGAATAAAACTATAAAATCCAAAGGATTATATTATTATTTATTTTCAGTAATATTTAATTTAACTCCAATTCAACAAATTAAAGTTATGAAACTATAATCGATAAATTCAGCAATTGAAAGAACACAATCTAATGGTTAAAAGGGAAAAACAGTGGTGACTACCATAGCAGACCATGTATGTACTAATGACCATATGTTTAATTGGGAAAATACAAAAATATTGGATAAAAAGAAAAAAATGCATAGAAAAAAATTCAAAGATGCTGCTCATATGACAATGGTAAATAATCCTATAAATCAACTCAGTGTGGCAATACACAATGTATGGAAGCCTCTAATTCATCTTGCTCTTAGAAAAAAATAATATTATTTGTTGTGTTTGGCTGAATTGCAGGGTTCAGACTTAAACCAACAGTAATATCAAAAAATATGAACACTCATACTTTAATATGTATAATTTATTAGAACAAATATACATACATATTATACAATCAATAAATACAATTTGACATATAACTTAGTTAATAATGAGCTGGTCATGCCGAATGACTGGATTCACTTCCAGCAGTATATATTAGCTTGCCCTGTGAGTTTTAGTCTTAACCCTTCCAGCTGTAATGGACACCTTGCCTCAAGTTTGTTAAATGACTCTTCCAACTGTACTAGACAGTCTGTCTGCCGTAGTCATAGCAGCTTCCAGTCCTATCATGGACTTGCCTCATTTCGTAGACATATCGGTAGTGAATATAGTCAAAACACTTTCACTGTTGGAGTGATTTCAATGAACAGCATGTTCAGTCATTCAGGTAAACAAGCATCCTCTCTCTTAAGAGCATGTACCGTTGTTTAGATTAGACAGACATTCCCTGGCTTGCCTCCAAAAAGACTTGACTATTTATTGCCAGATCCCCTACTTTACTAGCAGCAATCAGATTCAAAGAGCCTAACCAATAGTAGGATTTTATATATATGTTTACACATTGGCCATACTAAGGGTTTATCCTTTGGCCATGTATATACATTGTTTATCCACATGTTTACACATTGGTTAGTGGCAATGTGTACTCAATCCGATCATATAAGAAAGGAATCTGGACTAGTCCACTTCTGAAGACAATCCAGTGTGGCAATACACAAGGTATGGAAGCCTCTATTTAATCTTTCTCTTAGAAAAAATTTAATATTAAAAAAAGATCTAATTAATCTTACACTTGAAGAAAAAAAAATGGAGAATCAGGAGGATTTGAACCAACCCTCATATATAAATATATCAAATTTCTACTAACCTTTGACAGAATAGCTCACTTGGTTAGAGCGTTTGCCTTAAATTCGATATTCAAGAATCTAAAGGTGTGAGTTCAACTTCTTTGCGAATACTGTCATTGTACATATCAAGCCAGCAACACTTGAAGAAGAATGGAGAATAATACTACTCAAAATATTGAGTAATTACTAACCTGTGTTGTCTATTTATGTGTTTTTACTAACAAGTTGTTTGTATTTGGAAAGTTTAAATAAAATTTAAAATTTTCTATACATTCACTCATAGATGATGGAAATAGTCCAACATATCATATCAAGTATCATTCATATATCTGAGTCAAATAGAAAATCTTATTTAAGATCTAATAGTTCTTCATTAAGACCTTAATCTTGATAATGATAAATGATATTTCGTCGAAATGTTGGGAATTTAATAAACAAAATAATATCTGGTTTAACACACAAAAAGACTTTATTTATGTGATGTTTATATATTGTAACCCTAATGGCTGAGTTTACAGGCATGGTATGTAAAAGTCATGTGTATAAAATAAATTTGTGTTTTGAAAATGATAATAATTATTGTAAAAACTAAAAGATATTACTTTTATTTTAAAATAAAGAATTATTACTTTTAAAAAAAGAATGTTCATATGGGAACCAACTGAAGCTTCTGTAATCATCTGCATTTCCAAGAAAAAGATGAAAATTATTGTTACTTCTTCATCATATCACTTACTGAAGAGAAGTCAGTAAAAATTGTAATGATTACTTAAGTAAATATTATGCAGTCTCTGAGGTAAAACTTTAGAATGCCTTCCCTGATCTTTCCAATAGTGTAGCTGATTATAGAGCTGTAAACAAAAGAACGCCCTAAAATTAACTTTGATCCTGATGGTCTGTTAATTACTATCTAAAGCTGAAGCTAAAACATGCGACTCTTACAATATAAGAAACTTGCTTCTAATGAGCTATAAAAGGAAATTCTCTTCTATGAATCAAGTTGTAAATATACTTATTTCAATGCTCTAAATATCTAGAAAAGCCTCACAGAAAAACTTCAATGGAATAAATCACAAGAAGTTAAAATATTAATATTGCTAACAGACTTTTAAAATTAATGATTTTAATGGACATATATATACAATCATGGAGACAGAAATATGTCTACACTCAAGAAGATATCGGGGTAATTGAATGAACTTGCTATTAACTGTTTCTTGAGGAAATGTTATGACTTACCAAAGATTTTTCTCTCACGCGTGCTCTTCATACAGTCATAAATGTAAATACATAAATACATTTTTTTTATTATTATTATCATTCTATTTGTTAATTGAAGTTATTGTTATATTAATAATTGGTTGCTTGCTTATTTCTCATCCAAATTCCAAGCTGATTATTTAATTTGTCATTTATTAATAGGATTAAGGTGGAGGCAGGTAGCAATCAGGAAATATGATTGCTGCATGAAGACATGTGTATTCAATCTGATCATTATCTGTGACTATATATATTAGACAAAATAAAATTATATGATCATTCCACCACGTGATCGCTCCCCTAGACTAAAATTAATTTACAAATATTGTGTTTTCTTTATTATGTATATTATTTTGACCTATTGCCAATTATTTAAAAGGGCAGTTATCATTACATTTGGGAGCCAGTCTGGGATTATCTTGATCAAAATAAACAGAGACATTGAATCCAGTTTAGTTTAAGAATGTATTCGAAAAAAATAAATAAATTAGTCATTGAAATATAGAATATAAATACTTGGTTGAATAAGAAATATAATAATTTATTTTGTTATGAACAAAAATAAAAATCAATCAATAAACTCATAAGTATCTTAAACAACATAGTGATAGAAATAGATTGGTCAAACTAATAGTATTCAAATAAATAAAATAAATCATTAAAATTAAAGTAAATTGCTGTAATAGGAAGGCTACATGGTAGAACGAGAGATGGGCATTCTAGTTGTCAAATAAACAAGGGAAAAAAAATTATTAGGTTTTATATATATGTTTTAAACTGTTATAGAAAAATGTTCAGCTAATTTTATTATAATTCGTATATATGATTACCCAAGCTAAAGCAAAAGTGAATGTTCAGAAAAATGAAACCAAGGTCTCTATAAGAGAAATTATGATCATGGTTATTAAAATGTTCACAGAATTCAATTAAAAAATTTGAAAAACAAAATGAAGATCTTATCACAAAATAAAGAAAATAAAAAGAGCAAGAAAAGCATGTTTAAATTAATAGAAGATATTAAAATACAAAATAAAGAAAATAAGGAGAATATGAAAAATATGTTCACAGAATTGAAAGTCTATAATGGAAAAAAAACCCAAAGAATTGAAAGACCTAATGAAAAAACAGAATGACGAACTGAGAGGACAAATAAAAAATTTGTTTATAGAAGTAAAAGATGATAAAATCCAGCTGATAGAGAAGATCAGAGAAAATAACAAAAAAGGTTGTAGTAGCTGAGCAAATAGATAAAACTAGCTGTGATATAATTTTAGAACCTCCACAGATAAATATATCTAAGTTAGATGAAACAAAGCATCACCCTCCAAGCCTATACCTGAATTCACACATAATAAAGATAGGTGCTTGTATTATAGATAAAGATGCCGTTGGATGGCGCCGTTTTCACGCTAAAACTATAAAATATGAACATTCACGGGCCGTTGATTTTAATAATTTTTCTGTGCTTTTTTGTAATGCGAAAATAAAAACAAAACAAAATTGTCTTTTTTAAATATTATTTTTTATTAACGTATACAATTTAAATGATAATAATAAATGTAAAATAAAATCAACAAATTACAATTTGATTCGTGTTTTTTATATCGTATACTTTTTAAATTGTGTTACGGCTTTTTTTATCAATTTTCTATCAGATATTTTTTTACTTGTGTTAAGACTTTTTTTGTTGTTTAACTAAAAAATAATAATCGTAATAAAAGTAAAAGTTGTTACGGTAAGATTTAGGGTTGGTTAGTTTTAGGGTTAGTTTAGGGTTAGGTTTAGGGTTAGTTTTAGGGTTAGTGTTCTGTTTGTTTGTAATGCTAAAATAAAAAAATTCAAAATCATAACCGTACTTGGACAGAAAAAAAAAACTCAAACTTTTTTAAACAACAACAAACACATACAAATGTCTTCTTTACTTATTAAACATGTTTATAATATTTGCTTTTTATTAAATTTACAAAACTGTACTGGATATTTTTTTCGTACCGCTCTTTTTAACTTCTTTGTCTCATGGAATGTTACTAACAGTACATTACTTGACACATTACTTAATTGCAACTCAATAAAAACATAGATATTTAACATTTTCCCAAATAAAAGTTCAATACAGTACGTTGTAAAAAGTCTTATAATTATTGTTTTAAAAAATCTGAACATTTCAATAGTTTAAAATAAAAAAAAATCCAATGAAAACAACATTTCAATACAATTCAAATACAAACTCTGTCATCAAGCCGTAATTATTTTATAAATTGTGCGAATTCGGAAAATGTATTTGCTGCTATGCGACATACATGCTGTACTGCGACGCGACATAGCGGCCTGCATTCTGTAGCACAACAAAAAAGTTGTATTATAGAAAACGCGGGTTCGAACATGACGGCCACGGAAACAGCATTTTTATGTGTTTTGGCGTGAAAATCGCGCCATAGAGCGGCATCTTTAGCTAAAAGATGAGTACCTAAAGATAAAGTGAAGAAATGTCTGATTGGGAAAATAAATTAGGTTATTTAGGAATCAAAGAAATAGATGAACAAGAAGATCAAATTAATAGAATTGAATATGGAAGTATTTTGTTTGGTAGGGTGTCTTAAAAAAGCACTAGGAAATTGCCAAGATTAAAAATTAGAGAACTAGAGAAGAAAAACTCAGAATTAATGCAGGTAAATAAACTAGGCAGATTGTCTATGAAATTAGATAAGAACTCATTACGTGAGAACAAAAGCATAAAAATAGAATTAGAAAGAAAAAAATAGAAAATTCATTTTTTCTAGAGATGAATCAGAATTACCATACAGTAAATAAAAGGTATTTCCGATCATTCTGAGTGAAAGTCTGCATATTAATAAAAAATTATTTAGCAAGAGGTAAAGTTCAATCATTCTATGAATAAGGATGGCTTCTAAGTTGATGACTCTGGACTTGTTAACAGGTACATAATATAAGAGAATGAACAAATAATTAAATAGTATCCATTATAAAAGTATATACTACCGAGCATTACAAAAAATGCTAATGTTGAAAATGAATTATACTGCTCAAATGCTAAAACAATAGTTGACAAAGAAGTCATGATAAATGAACTAAATATAATAGTGTTAGTTGCTAAAGCATGTAAAGAAAACACTATATAATTTGAAACCAAAATTAATTTTACGAGTTTATCAATAGTTGATTGTGTTGCTTTCTATATTGATGATAAATGAAGGGATTTTCACTGTTTTGAGGTTGTCATATTTTATTGATACTTCAGAGTCCTTATCTAAGCACTGTTTCCAACCATAGCCTCTAAGTCTCAAAAGTGAGCCAGCCATAGTCTTATATTTATCAGCCTCTAAGTCTCAAAAGTGAGCCAGCCATATTTTAATATTTGTCGGCTCTAAGTCTCAAGAATGAGCCAGGCATAATTCTTACAATGTAATTATATATTAGCCTCTAAGTCTCATAGTAGAGCAAGGCTTTAGTTAAACACATTGTTCATTTATATAATGGTTTAGTTAGTATTATATATGTACTTGGAATAGCTCTCTTGGTGTTTATATTACACGGTACACTCATGGTCAGTGGAAGATTTCTTTGTTCATCTTAGCATTGCAGGCAGATGATCAAGTCCAATAAATAATTTTAATGGAATTAATGAAAAAAAAAATTATATGCTTATCACTGTAATAGATTTGTAAATGTTATCTAGATTAAGAATGACATTGCTTGTTATGTTCATACCAGCTTGTAAGTCCATTTTCAAAGAAGTATGACTAAGCATGACATTATTATAAAATGAAAAGAAAATTTTTTTAGAATAGAAAATAAAACTGAGCAAAGTTTATAGTAAACTGACTCTATTTTATTTCTAAATGGAGGAGGAGGAGGGACAAATGTAAGACTCATGGCGGAGTTTTCAGGCATAGCTTTTATGTGCATTTTTTCTTTTATTATATATTCTAGAATATGTAAAAGTCATGTGTATAAAATAAATTTTCAAGTGTTTTGAAAATGATAATAATAATTGTAAAAACTACAATGTATTATAATTTTTATTTTAAAATAATTATTATTTTAAAAAAAAAAGAATGTTGCTATAGGAAACAACTCAAGCTTCTTCAATCATCTGTGTTTCCAAGAAAAAAGATGGAAATTATTGTTACTTCTTCATCGTGTGAATTATTGGAGAGAAATCAGTAAAAATTGTAATGATTATTTAAGTAAATATTATGCAGACTCTGGAGTAAAATTCCAGAATGTCTTCCCTGACTGTTCCAACAGTGTAGCTGACTATGAAACAAAGGAATACCTTAAAATTAACTTTGAACCTGCCAGTCTGTTAATTATTATCTAAATCTGAAACTAAAACATATGATACTTCCAATATAAGAAACCTGTATCTAATGAGCTATAAAGGGAAATGTTCTTCTATGAAACAAATTGCAAATCTACTTATTTCAATGCTCTAAATATTTGGAAAAACCTTATAAAAAAACAACAATGGAATAAATCACAATAAGTTAAAAATGTTAATATTGCTAGATGTTTAAACTTAATGATTTTAATGGTTATGTATCTACATTCTCAGAAACAGAAATATATGTCTACACTCACAGAAATATCAAGGTAATTGAACGAACTTGTTATAAACTGTTTCTTGAGGAATTGTTATGACTCCCCAAAGGTTTTTCCTCTCACGCGCACTATTCATACAATCATACATGTAAATATAATCAGACATGTAAATATGTGAATACATTGTTTTTATTATTATTATCATTTTATTTATTAATTAAAGTTATTGTTATTGTTAATAATTTGTTGCTTGTTATTTCTCATTCAAATTCCAAGCCAATTATTTAATTTGTCAATAATAGTATTAAGGTGGATGGAGATAGCAATCAGGAAATATGATTGAATCTGCATGAAGACTTGTTTTTGTGTGTGTTCAATCTGATCTTTACCGGTGACTATATAAATTAGATAATTAAAATAAATTATATGGTCACTCCACCATGTATACGATTGCCCGTTAGTTAATTATGTTCCCCTAGACTAAAATTAATTTGCGAATATTGTGTTTTTTTATAGGTGTTATTTTGATCTACTGCCAATTGTTTAAAAGAGTGGCTACCATTACAATACATATATATATATATATATATATTAATTATATGTGCGCACATATATATTAAATAATTTTTATTTTTTAATCTTACAGAAATTAATATATTTAAAGAATATGTATTTAAAATATTTTATAAATAATAATAAACATATGTTTATGTAAAGAAATAATATAATACAATTGTTTTTTAGATCTGAAGATGATTGTTAAAAAGTTGAAATTACTATAGGCAAATTGAATAAAGCACTGTTAAAAATGTATTAGGAGGTGTGTAGTTTTTTTAAAGTGTGGCATAATTATAAGAGTGGAAGAGGTGTTAAATATTTTAGTTCTTGTTAATAACAGGCAGTTTTTTTTTCATTCACAAACAAAATAATTATTTCCATCCCTTACCAATCCACTATAAAAAATTTGAAGATGTCTATAAGTTTAATTCATTTTTCTTAGCTTCTCTTATCTATATCACTCCAATAAATTTCCTTATCTCATTCCTTTATCTCAGATGTAATAACTTTCTAATTCTTTTACCTTTTCTTGGGATCCAGTTAAACTTTTTAATTATTGTCATCTCTTCTTGCATTACTGTCAATTATATCCTGCTAGTCTCCCAACTATGTATTTTACTTCCAACAAATCTCTTTATACTTTACTGTGGGATCTGAAGTTTCAATACTGCTCTCAAATCTACACAGAAGTATTGATAAAATAATTTACAAAAACATTTTTTTCAAACACATGGGCATATTTCCTTTTAATATTAAGTTATTTCTACCAAAATCACATCAGGTTTAAATCTATAATTAATTTCATATATTATGTTTACATTTGTATCAATAATTTGACCAAAATATTTATAGATATTAATTTCTTTCAATTCATTAATATCAAAATATATTTTAAGCCAATAAACATCACATGATCACCATTTCTTATGCTTGCTTATAACTGTTATTAAAACAGGCAAAACTCTCTATACATATTGCCACGCAGTGCACTTTATTTTTCTATCTTTTGAAAAGCCTTTAATTTATATTTTAGTTTTGATAGCCTTTATCTTTAATCTTACTTTCTTGTTTTCAGATGAAAATCAGTTTTCTAAAACTCTGACCCTTAATTTAATTCACGAAATTGATAAAATGCAGAATAGTTTAAATATTAGTGAAATGAATAGACCTTTTCATATTAAGTAGATATTTCTTTTTAATTTTCTAGATTATAGTACAAATCTTGTGGAACAAGTTGCATACTTCACAGTTTTAACAGGATTAATCTTAAAATACTCATCTTTTATTTTTTCAATTTCATCCAAAATTCAGATACACTTATTTTGATTTGTTGCAATTTGAGCACAATAATTAGAAATCTAAGACATTTACTAATACCAAAACATCATTTGAAGCAACACTAATCAATTGAAAACACTACTTTCTCCATGAACATTAACATAAAAAGAAAAATTTTAACTTCCTCTGATGACAAAAAACATTACTATTGAAAGATAAATTTATTGCATCCAGTTCAGCTAATCAAGTGATATGAAATACAAAAAAACAGTGTATAAAATTATAATTAAAATAATGAAATATACAAAATAATAATATTAAGACAAAATACTAACTAAGCATAATGACATTTTAATCACTATATATTTTAATTACGATTCTGTGAATTTTCTCAATATTTTGTTTAGAACATTTAATAAACACTAATTTTATTTCTACAAAAATCATTTATAAAAGTTATTGGTATTATATTTTAAAATTAACTAAAAAAAATTTAAAATATATATATGATATATTTAAGGAATTCTATTATTAAAAAAAAAAAACCTCACCCCTCTTCCTCCATTGATACCCATATAGGGAAATCCTAAACATACCACAGCTGTTACAGATTCAACTAAAGCAACCTGAAATATTTATTATTTTATACTTTATATTAAATAGTAAAAAAAGGATAATATTAAAATGTATACATAAAAAATTGAAAACAGTCTTTAAATATCCCTCTATAATCTATGCAATAATCCTCCAAGAAGAACAGTGAAGAAGGCATTACTTACTTGGCTGATCAATTGTGGGCAGATGAGGGTTTTTAAGTAATGTTCAGGATCTTTGTTTATCCTCTAGCTAAGAACAGCTAGAATCAATAAAGGTGACTTTATTGATGAAATTGTTTTCACATTTTCAAATAAATGTAAATTCTGAAAATTCGTTTTGTTCAAGTTCTTTAGTGGAAATTAGTTTAATAGCTCAAAATATAGTTCACATAATTATATCAATAAGAATACGATTTGTTGGACTTAGCATTTTAAAAGAATATTTATAAAACAAAGGCAACTGTTTCATCCTAAAAAATGTGTCACAACGCAAATGTAATGTGCATCTTATAAAAAAAAAAAAATAAAGATGAAAACATTGTGAAACATTTGCCAGCATTTACACAGCCACACCTTTAACTAAAAATTTTACAATTTTCCTATTTCCTACATTAATTACAGCTTTATTAAAATACAATTTCTGCTCTCTCTATATGTAGTATTTTTACATTTCAAACATACATATAGACATCTAACTGAACAATATATACAACACATAGCTAAATAATAAACAAAAGAAATATCAATGAACATGAAAATTTAAATACAAGTTACATCTTATAAAAAAAAAACTTAATTACAACTTTTAGAGAATAACATGTTATTATTGGAATGCTGAAACTTGTAACTTATGCTTTAGTAGATATCAGTGATTATTAGTTTTTCTTTCCTTAATAAAAAAAAAGATTTATACAAAGTTAATGTTATATTGTGTGCTTACATATACAATTTTATCTTTTTATAATGCCGTAAACCTCAGTAGTCACAAAAATTTTAATAGAAAAAGTAAATTTAAACAGACAAAAAATTAAATTAAAAAAAAACAAAAAATTCAATAAAAACTAAAATAATGTTGAAACAAAACCATCTACAGTAAAATTCTCAAATTTCATCAATTTTTATATTATACTATCCTTTCTAAACTTCTTAAATATATTATATAAAATTATAATTTTAAACTATAGTTCAATATATCACCTTTACAGAAAACTAATTACGCTGAAATTTATTTATCAAGTAAAATTTAAAATAAAAATATCAATGATAATTATTTTGAATACTTACATGACAAGCTACTAATGCTCCAACAGACCACCCCAGAAGAATAATGGGACGATTAGGAAAATGGCTTTGGAGCTAAAATTATAATATTTGTGTATAAATATATAAGCACACACATAAAAAAAAATAAATCTACATATACGAAAATACAAAATACTTTTGTGTATTTATATATGCTCACATACAAACAAAACAAAAAAATGTATGTACAAGAATAAAAATACAAAACAACATTTCCATACAAACTTAAAATACAATTTGCTTACAATGTGCTATATAATGTCTTTCGAACTATAAATATAAACAAATCACATCCCCAAAAATTTTTTTTATTTATTTAGACACATTTTGAAAAGTTTAAATTTAATTTTTTTTACTAGTAAGCATAATCAATTCAAAGAAATCTTTAGATTCCTGGATCAATTCCCAAATAAGAAAAGTATATAAAAAAAAAATCTACATTTTTTTTTTTAAAAAAAAGAAAAAATATTTCACTAAAATTTCTATAATGTACTATGACTTCACATCATATAACGTAATGTTAAAATTTATAATCCAATTCTGTTTCTAATTATAATCGATACAAAACAAAATCTTATTTTTACAAATAAATAATGCAGTTATAATTAGATGTAATGTTAGTATGGTGTAATTCTTAGGTGAGAAAAAAAAAAATTTCACTTTCTTCAATTGAATCAAATTGATATAAAACCTGTCACTTTAGTTTAAATCCACCAATTTATTATAAGAGCGATATTCTTAATCATCTTTTCTCATCTATTTCTTCCAATTTTCCATTCATTTTCTTCTAAAAATATTTTGAGTATTTAATAATATAAACTTTGTTTTTCAATTTATTTCATATATCTTTTTTTTAATTCCTTTCATATATTCCAAATTGCAATTTATCAGAATTCCTCTGCCATAAATAATCCTACTTTTAAAAGCCACATATTTAACATGTAAAATTGGAGAATTTTAGGATTAATACATATGCATATATTTATTAAAATTTTAATAAGTTTTTCATAGTTTTAATTATAAGTTTAAGCTCTAGGTAAATTCTAATAATTTAAAAAAATTAATAATAATAATACTTTGTTTATATATTTAATTAAATAACTATATCCAAAAACAAACCCTAATAAGTGGATAAAATGCTTTTCATAGTTTTTAACGAATATTTTGAAAATTCATACATGAAAAAGAATTAATACAATCTTTATAACAAAGGAATACTTATTAAAATAACAGAAAAAAACTTTTTTTAAAATGTTTTAAAGTTAAACCAATAAGACATAACTTTTTCATGGTGTTTTTGGGATTACTTTTTTAATAAATACAAAAAATGACATGATAATTTATTAAATATTTTAAAAATAGACATATCTTAATCTGCTACCAAATTTGTTCCAAAAAGAAGTTATATATAAAAATAATTTATAGAACATAAAGTTAAATGTCTGAATCATTGTAAAAGCTGTCAGTGGTGATGATAATAATATTAATAATAACAATAAATATAAAACAAAACTTTTAATATTATATAAATTTCCTATGCTAAAACTATATATTAAATTTATTTATAAACAAAAAATAAAAATAAAGCTATCATTAAATAATCCATTACTGGATAAAGCTATTCTCAACCAATTCCATTCTGCTTCCCTTAGAAAAAGTAAATAAAAATCCATTATTGGTCAAGATTGCCAATTAATGACAAGTGAGTTTACTAATTTTTCATTTTTATTTTCTAAAATTTGGTTAAAAATAACTATATATTCATTTATCAATCAATACTAAATAGATAATTACTTGACTAGAAACTGACTATTTGAAAAAATAATCCTAGGCCTGTTTATAACCTGAAAAAATGTCCATATTTATCTGGTCAGATTCCACTTGAAAATCAAGCACAAAGTATGTCCTAACTGCAATGCCATTAGACACTTTCAT
Organism: Epiperipatus broadwayi; assembly: GCA_028023455.1. Classification (NCBI taxonomy): domain Eukaryota; kingdom Metazoa; phylum Onychophora; class Udeonychophora; order Euonychophora; family Peripatidae; genus Epiperipatus; species Epiperipatus broadwayi. Next base: position 682,374 of record JAQFVV010006588.1, read on the forward strand.
TTACATAAAAAAAAAAAATGCATAAATAAAAGTAAAAAAAATTTTTTTACTTCTAAAACTTTAGTCCGTACAGCTCCAATCATGTGCTCTAAACACTGCCCAATTCCAACTCCACTTCCACCATTGACTGTATGCATGGTAACAGGTATTACCTTACCAAGACTAGAGAGCTGAGTATTCCAAAACCGCGCACGCCGAGAATATATCGTAGAATGGTGAGTGGGTGCACTTGGGGCTATTAACAGCAGCGGCGAACCTGGCAATTTTCTCTATAAATAGAAAAACAATTGCTATCCCCTATAATAATACAAATAATAATTAATTTAATCTATATTAATTAAGAGTTTGGTTTTTTTTGGTTACATGTGTTGAGTTTCATTATATATTATTTAATTATTCGTTATACAGCTTGGTTTAGAAAAGCAGGAGACAAATCAAAAGTCATTTGACAGGTTCCTCATTATCTCGTCTTCATTAAGACAAGAGAAGTTTCTAAAATCAAGATTACCACTCAATTGTCTTCACATTAATTGTGCTGATCAAGTGAATAAATTGAAAATAGAATATTATCATAATGTAAAAATCATAAATTAATTAAAAATATTATAATATTTTGATAACATATGGAAAAAAAAAGGATTAGTACTACATTTTTTTATATATTTGGGTAACTTCATTTGTTGGTAACTCAATTTTGATTAAAAAAAAAAAAAAAACATCCTCACCTAAATACTGGTACTAATTTCATACAATCTGTTTAACTCAAAACATAATAGAACTTAAAAATTTCAAGTAATTAATATGTACAAAGAGCATAATCTTTGTCTAGCCATTTCTTTTGCCTGTCTAAATAACCTAGAAAAAAAATCATGAAAATCTGTTAGCAATGATTAGAATGTCACATAGTAACTTATCATAATGTTTACCTAAAAAAAAAATTGTATTAATAATAAATGTCACTATAATTATTAATAATAATAATAATTGATATAATTATTGAAGAATTAGTTTTGATTATTAATTTATCTGCAATCTACTTCATCAGGATTATTCTCTGGATAAAAAGTTCATGTTTATAGTAGTTTGATAAAGTTATGTAAATATTCTTTTTCCAAAGTAAAAAGTTTCAATTCTGTTGAAGTCCTTGTATTAAAAAAATATCCTTCATAATTTAGTAAAGTGATAGTGAAAAATTTGAGAGCTAAAGGTCTATAGATCGCAATGTTAATCCAATATCATATGACCTGCCAAGCAAAAAACTATTCAATGATGTATACTGGACCAGTATATTAGGTTACATTGGTTTAAACCCAGTAGTTTTCTCTCTCAAAATAAATACGCATTTTCCTAATAAAAAGGAGTATCTTAATCAACAATTAGTAAACTTTGTCAAATTTACATAGTTAGTAGCTATAAGAAAAGAAAAAAAAAATTCTCTTTTTTTCTTTTGAGTGTTGAATTTTTTTTTTTTTAATTTTTTTTTAAATTTCTATTCTATGAATTGCAGAATAAATAATTATAAATAATTAATTGTAAATAGTTTGTAATTAACTTGTTTAATATTTTTAATCTAGAGATTTAAATTTTTGCACTGCATATTGGAAGGTAATATTAATTTAAAAGAATAAAAGTAGAAGGACAAAATATAATGTATTTTTCTTATCTATTTGATCTGGGGTAACCAAGAATTGTTTAGATATAAATAGCGTCATTTTCATATTTTCTCTCTCTTTTCACTGGTTCACTTAGAAGGTGAAACAGCAATGATAGGAGATACATGTTGATTGCTGAACAAACTTTATGCCAGATCATTATTAAAATCATCTTAGCAGTAAGTTAAGTTTAAACCACTGTGAAGAGTTATTGACAGTGGAAAAAATTTATAGTAATAATTCCAGGGAATAAGCCATTATATTATATTATAAAGAGAAGGAAACTATTCACTGTTGCATGGTAACTTTAATAATGAAAGACTAGGCCTTCTTTTTCAAACTTATTGGGAAATGTGAAGCTACTGTTTAAGTCACTTAGGGCATCTGTGTATGTAAACTCTGCCTGAAGTAAGGATGATGAAAAAGAATTTGCTAGAAAAAATGAAATGCACCCTTTGCAATAAATGCTCTTATATCCAATCCAATGATGATATCTGGATCTAAAGGAAAATCCTATTTTTTTTTTGTTTTTATCTTTTAATTTGGAGTCAAAGTATATAGAAAAGTAAATTTAACAAAAGGAATCTAAAATGTAAAAGCAATTCCACAAGATGCCATGAAATTCAAGAAAATGCATGTTAAAATACAGGAGCATAGGTAACACTTTCTATTAAAAAAAAGGCCAAATCCCGAACTTGACTATTAATTTATTTATATACATAATTCCTATGGGTGCACTTAAAATTGGTAGATATATAACAGTATGTACATTTTTTTTTTTTTTCATTGATTTTGTAATTGAGCTCAAAAGTATTAGAAGGTGGGATTTTTATTTTTTCTTATGGTGTTAGTATATTTAAAGCAGTTAATTTTTATATGTTCATAAATAATAAATTTTTATACATACATTTTTTATTATTATTTTATATATTTTAAATTTTATATGTCAGTTAATAGATAAGTAAAAAAAAAAAAAGTTATTAAGAATGAAGTATTTATGCAATTATTTATCCATTGTCTAGGGTTCAAGAAAATGCTTAGTTATTCATTAATTTATTTATTTGCACTATAAACTATATTTACACTATTTTTTTTTTATTTATTATTTTATTAAATTATTTATTTTATTAAAATTTAAAATCATTAAACGCTATTTATTCTATGTAATATTCCAAAATATATCTAGATATACTGTAATATAAGTTATAAATTTAGTAGGTATGATTTTTAATACTAATTAGCTATATCTAAATTATCAGTTGGGGAGATAAGAATTAAAGTGGATATCAAAGAAAGTGATTTCATCATGTGATGATTGTGAACTATAATGTCCATTATACTTGGTACTCCATCATCATCATGTTACTCCTAAGCTAAATGCCAGAAAGATGACCTAGAGAATTATAGTTGGTCAATCAATACAAAATGCATTCATAATTCCATTACATTTGGTGTAACTCTCTTGTGGCTGGAATAGCACTCTCACGATGCAAAATTACCAATTCCATTATAATATAAATAATAATATGTATTGCCTAAAAAAGTTCTTACATAATAAATAATAAACATAATCATTAGTCCTTTCTAATAAAATTATAATTATTGAAAAAATAAAATAAAAATAGACTGCAGTCATCTATCATAAATTAAAAATTCAATCTAAATGTGATCATACTCTGCTATTCTTAATTCATTTCCCCCTCATTTATTATAATAATACATGCATTAAAGAAGTCATTAAGTTTTCTCATGTCATATAATACCATAATTTTTGACACTTTAGTTAAATATCAAATCAATAAACAATACCTAATGACAATGAAATAATTTCTTCAAATGCTCATTACACATTTTTTCTGCAATTCAAAATTGAATTAGATCTTCAATTTAACTAGCTAATACTAATATCTACAAACTATTCATTTAGAAAGTATTCTTAATTTCACTTACAAACTCTATTAATTTATATTTTGAATGTGTAAAAACTATTTAATATCTATTTTTTTAATATATTTTTTCTTTCTTTAATCATTACAAAATCAGTTAATACATGCCTAATTTCAAAAGTCAATTAGTAAGATAAAAAAGTCTTACAGGTTTATGTTGAGCCAGGCTTGGGGCTGCTGGATCCCAGGGTCTTTTAAGCAAAAGATTCAAGGCCTCAGCGTTTGTAGCCCCAGCTCGGGATGATGATGTTGAAAGAGCTATCATTTTATCCACTAACGTTGGAACCTAAAAATATAACATATAAAAGAGCATATATTTCAGAAAGGGTTGAATATATTTATTTGCCACAAATTAAAATAAATTGAAATATCCTATTCTTCAGAAATACATCAAAATAATTAGTTACATGTATACATGTAATGATTATCATACTAAGATGATACAAAGTATTTTTAACTAAATCCATCTGTGTTTCTTTATCTTAATCTATTTATATATTTCTGATTGATCAATTAAAATCAGATTTAAAATTTTATACATAACTTTTGGCTAATACTAAAGCTAATAGCTTTTATTATTAAAATATAATTTTCCATTTGGAATTTTCTTCATTTATTATAAACGCATAGTATTTCTTATTAAGAGTTTGTCAATGAGTATTATATGCTTTTATTCTTAATGTAATAAGAAAATTTTTTATTAACATTCTGAGAATAAAATATATCTTTTTTTAAAAAAATATATGGTTTTTTTCTTTGACAAGCATTTTTTAATTTGTATTTTCAGATTATGTGACAATTTCTGGCTGATCAGTGATTAGTGGGTTATTATTCCCCTAGCTGCACCAGATCATATTGTTATCCAACACACACTAAATGACTTTTGAACTTTGTGAATCTAGAAATAAATTAGTCTTAGTTTAAACTAGAATAATGAAATTAAATTTTCATATATTGGGCATATAAATAGTGCTAGTAATAAAAAAATTAATTTATTATATAACAAAGTTTAATGATTTAGATTTCATCCAGAAAATTTTTATATTTATGAAATGAATCTAAGTTTCAATTATTCACATTATCTTCATCCATATTTTTTTATTTTAAAAAGAACTTTCATACTGTATCATTTTTTTATGAAAAGGCAAAATATTCTTTACTTATATGTAAATTCTATAAACTACTTTGTGATAAAAAAATATCAGTGGTCTTATTTATATATTTTATTAATTTTTAGAAAATATTAATTATTCACAATTTAACATTTGGAAAAAAAATTCAAGTAAAATAACTTCTATTTCAAATACTCAAATATTAAAATGATCTCTAGAATATTCTTCTTTAAGGCAAATCCATTCATTATTCTTGTTAAATATAAATTTTTGTTTCTTCACTGTTAATTTTTTTTTAATGATTTTTTTTTTTGTCTGTTATGAGAACTAGTCTGAATGGATGTCATTTTCCCTTAATATTTAATTAGCTAAGATCAATGTTTCCATTTATTTCTTATGCTTTTTCATGTTTTATACTTATTACAATAAAGTTAAATTTAAATTAGTTATTTTTACTTTTGATCATCAGACACTCTGCCTTGATTCTCAGATCAGATATGCATAAATTAGTTTATCAGGATATCACTTATAAAGTTATATAATTCCAAAAATAATGCTCTGAGTGATTTGCAAATATTTTATCATATATTTCTCTTCCTATTTAGTATTAAATATTTTGTTATGGTTTTAAAATATAACATCCAACCAATTTAAGGCTTTTTTATAATGCAGTTTTATTATCCATATGCTATACTTCAACCAACTAGATTGGAAAAAAATTATTCAACAGTCAGAACATAAAAAATGGATGCTAAGAATGCAGAGACTAAAAAAAGTTTTAATATGGTTGTAAGGAGTATTTTTAAATCATAATTTGAAATGATTGTATAACAGATGTGCCAATATACCCACCACATGGACCATTTAAAAGTATATTAAGAATATTCAAAAAAAAAAAAAAAATTAATGTATATATATATTTTTTTTTTAATAAATGAAAAAGACATAAATAAAATTAAGAGATTTTAGAATAAATCAAAAATCTGTTATAGGAAATAAAATAAATAAATAAAATAAAACTTTGTATCTTAATCTCAATTTAATAAATAAAAGAGAAAATAGAAGAGGGGAAAAATATAATTGAAGTATAACATAGTTTGGGAAATTTAATTTGATCTATTATTTGAAAGGATGATGGTTTAATGTTCTTTTAACTAAAAGTGCAAATTCAAAAATGTTACAAGGTATAATAATGGAAACAAAAGAAAACTAATTATATAAAAGTAACTTAAGAATTATAAAGTTATTTAGTGAAATAATTTAAACTAAAAAATTGTAAAAAAAAAAAAATTTTTCAAGAGAATTGTAATGTAAATGCTTGGATAAAATTATTATCAAAAATTATTTAATTAGAGAAAATTATGATCTAATCAAAGATCAAAATAATTTTGTAAATTGTTTAATTAGGAAGGAGTTATGTTTACTGGAAATCAGTAATGTTTCTGATTAGATAAGCAATACTGTAATTAATGTTGGAATTAAATAGATACTAAAAAAGATTAATTAATTAGAAAGAAATTGACAAACTAATTAATGACATGGGTGAGATCAATCAATGATTTTGACAAGCACATAAAAGCTTCCAAATTTCTATTATATTCAGTCCTGCTATTATTCATTCAACTATTAGAATTATTCTGTTATTTTGATTCTGATCAGATTAATTTCATTTAACTATAGTTAATTATACTAATTTTTGTTGACTTCTTTATCAAGAATGATCAATTGATACTTCAGCAATGTATAGGTATTTATGCAGAAGTGCTAACATCACCATGCAGTACTAAATTTGTAAGGGGGTGTTCATTCATTTTCTTCATCCTGTACCTGTGCATTTGACAGTCTATGTGACAAATATCCTTAACCGGCCATTGCTGAGATATCAATCCATCATTATAGAAGATTACTAATGAACAAGGCCACATCCATCATTATAGAAGACTACTAATGAACAAGGCCACACAAATATATGCTGTCCAGAAGGAAAAGCAACCAGCTCTTAAAAGAAATCAAGGAAACTTATTTAAGAATTCCAGTCACAAATTCTATAAACTTTCAAGAAGACAGTGGTAATCACTACAGAAAAAACTATAGCAAAACCTAAGTAAATGTAAGAAACAATTCAAATGATAAGAGGAGTATGATTTCATTCTCTTTTATAAACTTTCATAAAATTAGAAATAATTGAATTCTTACTACATATTTTAAAGTGGCAAAACTCTCTTTTCATATTGCCATTCAGTGCAAGCCAGCATAATCAATGGATGCCAGAAGGCTTGTGCATAAAATCCCCATCTAGTGCCTATTCATCCAATATCTCCAGACTAGTTTCTGGCTTGTGGCCTTCATCAGTGAAGAGCTTTGGCTCTGACAGCACTGCACCTAGATCTTAGGATCTAATGCAACCCTCCAGCAGCCACCTGATATCTCTACTTACTACAAAACTATGAAACAAATTAGAAAACATTATATTTTCAATCCAAGCTCATTAACTTATATATATAGGTCTGAACTCAGTTTAGTGCCTATACATTTTGGTGTCTTTGGTTTTTTAATAACCACAGCCACCACTATCCTTTTAGGCAGGATTGATTTTAAGCCAATAAACATCACATCCTCACAATTTCTTATGCTTGCTCATAACTGTTATTCAAACAGGCAGGCTTACACTGAGTGGCAATATGTATAGAAAGTTTTTCTGTTTGAATAACAATTATGAGCAAGCATAAGAAATTGTGATCATGTAATGTTTATTTTAAAGTGAACCTGTTTATATTAAATATTTCTGTAATTAATGTAATTTTGTTTTAGTTTTTATTATTGTTATAATGTTTTTGTAAATAAATATACTGTTTTAAGTTGTTAGTTTGGCTTAATTCTCTTTCTCGATACCCACCATATAACAATTAATTAAGATAAAAGTTGGTCAATTGTATTGTTTATGTTTAAATATACATTGTCTGGTAGCATATAGAAAGACAAGTAAAGAAAAGGGTGGACCGCCCTTTTCTTGTAAAATTCTCTGTCTTGTATTTATGGTTTGATCGTTATCTAGACAACAAAGAGAAGACAATAAAAAACAAAGAGAAGATAACAAAAAAAACAAATAATAGAAACAAATCAAAGTCAAAATGAGATGGAAAAACAGATTGAAGAAGCCAACCAAAGAATAGAGAAACAAATTATAGAAGCAATTGAAAGACAAAATGAAAAAAATTAATCAAATAATTAATCAGATTACTGACTAAATATTGAGAGTTAAAGAAGAGATCATGGAAAAAGTCAAAGGGTCTCTGAATGAACAAGAGGTTAAGATGACCCAAATTTGTGAAGGCATGGATATAAAGATTAAAAAAAAAAAAATCCAGGAATCCATGCAGGAGCAACTGGATAGCTTGACCACCCAAGTAAAAGAACTGCAAATAAAAAGCGGCTATACACTGCCACAAATGAAGGGATTCCAAAACAAAATTTAGAAGAAAACTTCCATAAAATTATTCAAGAGGTTCCAATAACCAACTACATGCCAGCAATTATAAACCAATTCCTCAAGATACAAACATATGTAGGGGGCTCTAATAAAGCACCTATTTAATACATGAAAAGTCTAGAGATACTTTGGCATTAATGCAATATCCGAAGAGGCAAAATTGGCAATAGCTTGCAATCATTTACAGAGTGCAGCACAAGCATAGTAGGAGTCACTATTTAATTAGCCCAATAATTTCAATGATTTTAAAAAAGGCACTCATGAACTGCTATTGGAGTGGTGATTGTCAAGAAGGCATCAAATATAAGGTATTGCAGGAAAAATGTCCACCTGGTGAACTTTATACCACTTTCTTCCAAAAACAAGTGGCCAAGTTAAGGGCCCTGACAGCAGATTTTCTGAAGGAACTTCAAATCATCCAGATCATCCAACATAGTTTTCCCAGCTACATTGAGAGTGCTGATTGGAACAGATAGTCGGTCCATTGAGCAAGTTGCAGAGTTGCTGAGCGGTACCTCAGCAACAAAGGAGGGTCCAATCTGATAAGTAAAGCCCCATATAGGAGGAATGATAATCGAGAATGTCTCAGATATGAAAGGAAGATACCTCCATGAGCATACCACCATGGAAAAGGAAAGCGGAAAAGGAGGCAACATCCATAGTCCATACCAGACCCAAATAGTTAAGAGGTCTAATAGTAACAATGAGCTCCAGTTTTCTGGAGGTGGAGAGGCAAGCCACCATAATGATGTCGGCACAATAAATGCCCAAAAATGGGATGAAATGCATATAAGAAGTTTCAGGATAGTTAAGAAAGCCCATATACAATTGTGAAACAATATGGAATAATGCATTTATGGTAAAGAGAAGAAGGAAAAGAGAAAAAGATATATAATGCAAGATCGTTATGACTCTTTGTGGAGGTAGCTGGTGGAAGATCTTGAGTGGGATTGCAGTAATGTGTGAATTTGCGCTTCTCAGGTTAATGATGGGTAGGTAATCAAGAATGGCTGGTTGGATGCAATTCTGTTTGTGATGCCCCGAAGGTCAAAGATTAGTTCAGTAGGGGAATAGGCCTGGAACCTAGGAATGGATAAGTCCCTAAGACTCACATGGTGATAAGCAGGGCCAGCCCAGTACCAAAAATATTCTCTAGCTACTATTAATAGTTGGATGGTCTCTCTATGTACAAGGGTTGTGGCACTTAAATTTTGAGATATTTTCTTGCGACGTCATGGTGCATTGTGTACTGCTAGCACATGCTTGAGCATCTACTTATCCTGGCATTGAGAGTTGCAATTCACATATTCACTTTTCCCCATCTCATCTTGCCCACTTCCATCAGCATCATCTAACCAAGCGGAGATACCATCGTTAGTAGTGAATTTTAAAGTTGTGAAATGAAATCGTGTGTTTTAAGGCAATTTTATCCCAAAATTTAGCGGGGTGTTAATGAAACAGATATGTTATTTCATATATCCTCGTTCTCTCCATTTTACAAGTATATACTTGAAAATAAAAGCTGATGCAGTTAGTGAGTGAAATTTAAAAAAATAAATAAATAATTCACAGCGATTTAAAATCAGTTTTTCACTTATGTTATAAAAATCAAATATGTGAATTCAAATTCTCTAAGGATAAAAAAAAAATTTGCGTTTTCAAATTAAAATGTTACCAATATAAAAATTTTTTTGTTGTTGGAGCTGAATGTTTTCCAAATTAAAGCACAGAAACGTTGTAATTAGTTCATCAAGAATGATAGCATCACTTTCTTGCCTTAGGCAAAAGAAGTTAACACATTTTTGGAAAACATGTTGGTTGGTGTGGGTGAGATAAAAGATATTGAAAAACACCATGGGAAGTAGGAGAATATAAAGAGAGGAATCAAAAAATTGCAGGCAGTGGTGGATTATGGTAGCTGCTTCGCAGTAAATTGCAGTTCAGTCTTCAGTCATTCTACAAAAAAGAGTTTAGATAATTGGATCAACTAAGTTTGGAGCCACTATAGCTATTAATTAAATAAGTGCTGCAGTAAAAAGAAACCCAAAGTTACCATAAAACTGCGATATAAAGAAACAAATTATTAATACGGTAAATGCTAAAATGTCTGACTAGTAAGGAATAGCTCACTCTCCTTCCCACAATATGAAAGAAGTTATGAAGATGAAGAAATATGCCTAAATGATCACCAAAAAAGAAAAAAAGGTAATAGATATAAACCATAAAGCCCTAAAAAAAAAAAAAAACATTTTTTTTTAATGTGAAGATTTTACAAGTGGTAAAACGTCAAACAGAAAGACCATCACAGAGATTTGAAAAGGTAATAAAATTCTAGATAGTTATTGAAATGTGTTTAATTAAGATTTACGTAATTGTGTTATGATGTAATGATATTAGCTCTATTCATTTACTTGATAATTATGAACATTAGTTATTACATGTTTTGACAATTGAAATATTTAAAGGTATTTATGAAAATGCGGTAAGAAAAGCAGTTCGGAAAGGGTAAAGTGAAACATAGTTATTCAAAATAATTAATTCAACAAAATGATAAAATGTTTATATCAAATTTACAAAAGATGTTGTAATGGGTAAAACCCAATGGACATGAAAACAATTATGAATCAAGATAATTTCTTATTGGTAGAATAATATAAATGCTAATATTGGTATTAAAATGAAGAAGGTAAACTGAAATACGTCGAAAGAAATAGTGAAACATAATAATGAAAATATTTCTATTCACTGATTTTTTTTTTAACTTGATAAAGTAAAACTAATAATGTTGACTTGAAATTAGACTAGATAATAAAGAGTATAAAGTAAAACATATCAAATTGTTAAAGTGCAACTTACTAAACAAAATATGGGAATTATAATGTAAGGATTAATTTAAAATAGACATACCCTGATACATGTATACACCGTAAGTGCTTAATGTTTAACCAAGAAAGAATTAATATCTTTGTATATATGAGCTCGCTTACTAAAAGGGATGTGCATCTATATAAATAAATCGAATACATGAATATACTCGGAAATAATTATTGACTACTAGATGATTGAATGAAAAGAGTTAATGCTCCTATAAATCAAGCTTGCTTAGGATTATACAATAGGGTATTAACAGACATATCTACGGCTTATATATATATATATGCATATAAGGAGTATGTAAACTTACAGAATGAGAATTTAAATTTGTGGAAGGACAAAGGAGGTATCCGTGATGAACCCATGGATATGTAAGTACCTGCTATATGAATGCTGGCTAAACAGGATCATTGACCGAGTGCTGCATGGAATATAAACTTAGCCTTAAAGCAAAGATGTACAGGCATATACATAACCTATTATATCAATGATGGACACTGTATCAGCATCAGCGATGAAACCAAACATCAGAGAAGTTACCAATGGAATAGACTAATTGATCCATGGAAGCGGAATTGTCAATGAATTGTTAGAAGGAGTTATTATCCAAAGTATTGTTATTTAAATAAATTACTATATCTTGTCAGTTTCATTTCACGTCATCCATTTTTCAGTGAACTTGTTCACAGGAATCTCATGTTTCCTGAGCTATGTCCGGCATAACCTGATCTGGGTGAGTAAGGTTGTAGTGAGCTGGAACTCTAATGGTGTCATTTGGGAAACCAAACAGATAAATTTCTAACAGTTGTTAGTCTCTTTAATGTACATCATTTGATGAGCAGGAAATATTGTTGTAGGAGGGTGACAACAACAATGGGTAATGCCAATCATTCTTTCCTTCCTGCAATATGCTCATCAGGAAGCAAGTCAACCACCAGAGGGGATGGAAACCTCAGTCCGGTTACAATGGTAAACATAGAATATCTGCAGAAAATCATAGTTTAAAACTTCAAGACATTTGTGTTACAGTAAGATATTTTTATATTTAACTATGCATAAGATATTAAGTTTTAATATTAATATTTTTTTTGTTTTCAATATTTTATATTGGATTTATTGTATCTATGTGGTAGCAGTGGCAAACATATAAGCAATGATTTCATATTTTATTTATTTATTGTAAATAAATTGCAGTTATTTTTACTAACTAATTTAGTTTTGTTTTTGCTTTTTAAATTAATCCGAAACATATGCCATTAATATCCATTAACCCTGAGAAGCCATGCAATCCATTGATGGACATGAAGGGGTAACGGAAGTACAATTAAACACTGATGATCAAGATAATTAAAATATTTTCAGAAGTTGACATTCTATTTAGAAAATTTGGTGCCAAAAAATTTAAATTGAAATTGAAATTTAAAAAAAGAAATTAAAAATACTTTTGGAATCTCATTAAACTTAACCTTCAGTGCTAAGATTATTTTGATCATCATTAGAGTACTAATTATACTATATGTATATATGTGATTTTAAAACCACTAAAACATCAAAATGATCACCATTTCTTATCTTACACACACAGTTAAAACAGTACCAACTCTCCATAAAATAGTACTATCTAGTGTAAACCTTAATAATCAATGGGTGCACTGTTTATGCACAAAATTTCTATCTAGTGCCTATTCATCACAGTGCAGTACTCTCAAATCCAAGGATCCTGACTGATAAAAGCAATAAGCTAAAAACTAGTCTGAGGATATTGAATGAGTAGGCCTTAGATAGGGATTTTATGCACAAACCTTCTTGCATCTAATGATTACTAAGACTTGCATTAACTAGATGGCACTATTTTACGGAGAGTTTGCTATTATTTATATGTGATTTTGAAAACCATTTCTGATTCAAATTTATATTATCCTTATATATACAATTATCCTTATTTCAAATTATTACAATATATACAGATTTTTGTTCAGGTCACAACACATTTTAAAATTAACATTAGAGATTTTCATGCCACAACTGAAAAACGACTGGAATATAAAAATGCTGTAGGTAATTCGGATTACAGAATCAGAAATAAACGAAATATAAATCTTTTAAAATTTGAGGGGAACAAAAAAAAATGTATACACTGAATTCTTTTTGAAAAAATTTATAACAGAAATGGATATGGAAGTCTCCAAATAAAAGTACACCGGAATTGGATTATATTTAGGCTGATAAAAAATATTTATTTCAATAATATAATATATTTAATAGACTCAACATTGAAATAAATATAATGCATAAGATGCAAAACCAAAGAAACAAAAGCTATTAAAAAATTCAATACCAAAAGTTGTCACTGCTAACTTCTAAAAATATTTCAGCAAATTTAAACTATAACTTGTAAATATTTTTAAATATTATAAGTTTGAAAATGATTCAGATTTGAATGAGATCAATAAGAAAATAACTGATAATCTATTAAGAACTATTCCATAAAGAACCAATATACAAAAACATGAATTTACCAGTATATTGTCAATGGAATAAAGCAATTTGTAATATATATATATATAAAATAACATTTTAAAATGTCTCATCTAGATGAAGTGAATACACAAAATTCTGAAAAGTTGTGAAAAAAAATTAATGATGATATAAGAAAATATGACAATGAAATGTTTAAAAATGCTACAAAAAAATAAATAATAATAAAAGTCTCAAAAATGTAATTAACATCTTGGTCTTGAAAGGAAAATTGCTTTAGCAATGAGAAAAAAAGACTGTATATTATTAAGAATGACTATGAAATATGTGAAAAAATTTACCAAAAATAATAAAATAATAAAGAAGAAAACAAAATAATTCTTATAATTACAACAACAATCTTTTAAATTTTAAAATATTTTAATGGAAAGATGTGAATGCAATTAAACCTATGGAGATTGAAAATATTTAGAAATGATAAATTATTTGATATTTTTAAAAAGCAGATAAAAAAAAATAATTGTTGACAAAATAATATAAGAAATATCTAAATAATAAAAATATACTATAAATAAGTGGAAGAATACATAATAATATTAGTATTTTAAAGAAAATGAAAAAGAAGCTATTAAAAATTAAATCTATCAGTCTTCTGTTTCTTCTATATAAAATCTTTATTAAGTATATTACAACGCATTTATAGAAAACTTTGGATTCAAACTAATTAAAAGAACAAGCTGGATTTAAACATTTTTAGTACAGTAAACCAATCCAAATATTAACAAAAGTTATAAAAAAACGAGTATTAATTGTCATTTTGCTTGACATTTTTAGATTGTAAAAAGGCATTTGATTCTACAAACATTTCAGCAATAATTAAAGCTTTGAAACATCAGCACATAGATTCAGAATATTGACAAACTCTTAAAGATAATTATTAAAGTGATTAGATTATATAATGACACTAAAATTAGCATTGACAAGCATCTATAGAAAGGAGATTTTATCTATCTAAACTATTTTAACAACTTTGCAAAAAATATTTTGCAAATTAAAATGGAAAACTAAGAGTGAGAATTATCGGTTAAATACAAAAAAGAAAGATTAAAGATAAAAAATAAAAAGATTAAAATAATCTTTAATAGCTTTACAATAAATAAAGATTAATAATCCAAATGAAGGTACAGCAGAATTGGATTATATTTTGACTAACAGCAAGTACATATTTTAAGATTGTAATGATCTTAATAAATTTAACACAGCAAGTGATCATCGATTAGTAAGATATAAGATACGTGTTAATGCAAAACTAGAGAGACAAAAATCATTAAGAAAAACAATATTTACAGTTGATGTTTCTAATCTTCAGAAACATTCTAACGAATTTAAATTAGAACTTACAAATAAGTTTCAAGTATTAGTAGATTTTGAACATGATTCAGATTTGAATAAAATTAATAAAAAAATAACTGATACACTTTTAAAAACTGCAACAAAGATAGCTGGTAGAAAGAAGCAGCAATTGACCAATAAAATTTCTACTGAAACTACAGAATTTATGAAGAAAAGAAGGAATATAAAAATATACAAAAATGATGCATTAAAAAGGATCGAATATCTTGAATTTTGTAAAATGGTGCACAAAAGAATTGAAAATGATAAAAGAAAGTATAACTGAACTAGCAAAGAAAACTGTAGAAAAGAATAAAAGTCTCAAGAGTGTAAAAAAATATTTTGGTATTGGTAGAAAATTTATATCTGCAATAAGAAAAAAAAGATGGAATTATTACTAAAAAGAGAGATGACATCATGAAATGCATAGAAGATTTCTATCAAGAATTATATAGTAATAACAAACAAATACCTCCTTTATCTATTATATCTTCTGAATTGCCCAGAATTTTAAATGAAGAAGTGAGACATGCAATTAAATTTATGAAGAAAAGAAAAACTTCAGGTAATGATGGAATTATAATTGGTATATTAAAAGAAGCAGGTGAAAAAAAAATTTTTTTTAACAAAGTTATATACCAAATGTTTAAATAATAAAGATGTACCAGATGATTGGAAAATGCAGTATTAATATTAATATTTAAAAAAGGTGATAAAGAAGATATTAAAAATTACAGATCTATCAGTCTTTTATCAGTTTTATAAAAAAATTTTACCAAGATAATTACAACTCATCTACAGAGAACATTCGATGTCTTCGAACCAAGAGAACAAGCTGGATTTAAAAGTGGTTTTAGTACAGTAGATCATATCCAGGTATTGAGAGAAATTATAGAAAGGACAAATAAATATGAGTTGCCATTATGTTTTGGATTTGTAGATTACGAAAAGGCATTTGATTCTATAAACATTTCTTCAGCGATTAAAGCCTTGGATCATCAAGGTATAGATCCAGGATATTGTCATATTTTGAAGAATATTTATAAAAATGCAACATCAACAAGTAGATTACATAATAATACTAGGAAAGTCAACATTGAGAAAGGTGTAAGACAGAGTGACTCCATATCTCCACAGTGCTGCAAGAAGTATTTTGTGAATTAAAATTAGAAGCTAAAGGAGTGAAAGTAAATGAAGATTATTTAAGTCATTTAGATTTTGCAGACGATGTAGTTGTTTTTGCAAATAATGCTTTAGAGCTGCAGGAAATGTTGCAGGAGTTATCAGATGAACATAGGACTAAAGATAAATGTTAAAAAGATTAAAGTAGTGTTTAATGGATTTTCTCAAAATATGAAAATAAAGATTGATTATGATGAGTTAGAAGTTAACAGCTACAAATACCTTGGTCAGATTATTAATACAGATGGAAACATAATGGATGAAATTAATCATAGAATTAAACTTCATTGGAGTGCTTTTGATAGAAATAACTTGATACTAAAAGGAAATATGCCTATGTGTTTGAAAAGAAAGGTTTTAAATAAATGTGTTTTACCAGTTCTTACTTATAGATCTGAGACTTGGATATTTAATGGAGGAGGAACACAGACACTTCAGACTACTCAAAGAAGTATGGAGAGGTGCATGTTAGAAGTAACAAAAAGAGATCAACAACACAATATATGGGTAAGAGAACAAACAGGTATTACTGACCTCATTGAAAAAATTAAAAAACTGAAGTGGAGTTGAGTTAGATATATTGTTATAAGTGATGATAATAGATGGACAATTGAAATCTTAAATTGGATTCCAAGAGTTTGTAAAATACCCAGAAAGAGATCACATGTGATATAGATGGATGAAATAAGAAAGTGTGCAGGGGTGATGTGGAGAAGAGAAGCTAAAGATCGGAGAAGATGGACTGAACTTGGAGAGACTTTCATCCTGCATTGGATTGTTAATGGTTGATGGTGATGAATAATGAATTAGAACAAGTTAACAACTATAAATATTTTTGATCAGATTATTTTATAGATGGAAACAAAATGGATGAAGCTAATCATAGAATTAAATTTGGAAAGCTTAAAAAAATCGTGATAATCAGATATTATATTAATCTAAATGCCAGAAAATTGTTACGATAGACAAAAATAATAAGTCAATGAAATAATGATTAATTGCTTATCTTTCATTCAATCATATGTATATAAAGCTTTCAACATGCTTTATTAAATGTATACAATTAAGTAATAACAGCAATAAAACATTAACTTTAATAAACATTTTATATAGCAGTATCAGATAATAATTTATTTTACTGATTAATCCCCTTTCCTATTCATATCTTAATTTAAAGTCAAGTAATTGGTTTTTCTCTCCTCCACATTGGAATTTGATATAACCTTTTTTTAAATTTCAAACAAATTAAAAAAAAATTTAAGATAATATCTTTAGTTAGTTCTAGTGTGCCCCTTTCCCT
The DNA here is from genome assembly GCA_028023455.1 of Epiperipatus broadwayi. Classification (NCBI taxonomy): domain Eukaryota; kingdom Metazoa; phylum Onychophora; class Udeonychophora; order Euonychophora; family Peripatidae; genus Epiperipatus; species Epiperipatus broadwayi. The sequence goes on from JAQFVV010006588.1 coordinate 699,800, forward strand.
TATATTAAAATAAAATATGACAACTTACCTTTGATTTAAGAGTTTGCAATACATCCAGATAAGCAGATAAAAGTGGTAAACTAAGATTATCAACAAGTGTTGTATGCAACCATTGGGTCAATTTTGTATCCTAAATTTAAAAATAAATTTAAATATAAATAAAATACCAACAAAATGGAACAGAAGCTATAAATGATATTCCTTACCCAACTGATTCCAGCTAATGCTTGTCTTATCCTCTTTGCTGTCTTATCAACATAAATTCTTCTTAAGACAGGTTCATTTGGAACCTAATATATGTATATATTATAATTTATTTTAGCAGTATTATATTCATTAGCAAGTACTTATTCACAATAATCAAATTTCAGTAAATTAATAAATAATTATTAATCACTTTTTAACATTAATATATTGTAGCATCTATATCTATATAGTACTGATGACTGAACAAAAGAAGAACTAATCAGTATATAATTTAATGTCCAAATTTATTCTTGAATTTATAGTTACAAGTGTGTATTAAATAAAATTAAAATAATATATTTTGCAATGAAAAATATGTATTAAACAAAACACAAAAAAAGATAATCCTTGCACAAAATATGCATGAAATAAAAATAAGAAAAATGTCAATATTTAATATATTTTTGTAACTGAAAATTTAACAATAAAGGTGGGCTTTTTTTTTTTTGTTTATTGATTCCAGTTTTATAGTGTTAAATTCCAATTTTAGTGATTACTGTTTTTATTTTTTGTATTTGCGGCAATATAATTCAATTTAATGTCTTTATAAGTGATTAATAGTTTTTAGAATTTCATTTCTTATGGATTTGCATTTGTCTTACATCTATGCTTGATTTATCATTTATTTAAAACATGCATAGCAGTAAATTGCGTATTGTTTTTTTTTTTAATATACATTTGTGGAAAACTATCTTATATTTATTTTCATTTCCTACATATTTTTTATTGTAATACAAATATACTATGTAATGGTCAAAATCGACATGCAAACATGGTACACTTTATCTTCCAAGTCAATTATTCCTTTATAATTGTACTTCTCTAAAGCATTTGTCAAGTTGACCACATTTTCTTTGCCAACTTGTCTTTCCAATTCCTTATCAAGGTCTTTTACATTACTTTCTATTTCTTGCTAAGACAATATACCTTTTCCAAATTTATTTTTACCATAACTGTACAAAATTTTCTAGTACTAACACTTATCTCTATTAACTTAATGTTTGACGTGTTCATTTTTTCTTCCTCACCAATATTTCCTTCAACTCTAATGCACTTATCTATATTTATGTCACCATGAAGGTCATCCTTTTCCTCCAACTTTAACATTTTCTCCAGATATTTTTTTGGACATTATCTCTTGAAGCTTCTATCAATCTGCATTCTTTAATTAATAATTGATAATTCATAAACTGATTATGCCCATTATAATCACACTCATCAGCATTCTGAATTGATTCATCTGCTTCTATTTCTTTAATTATTCCTTTGGAATCAATATTTTTATCATCTCTACCAAGGTCATTTTTCTTGCCATCTATTTCTTCATTTGTGTCTTAATCTTTATAAGATGTGCTTGGACCCTTGTCTGCAATATTATTGATATAATCCATATTAGATTTTGTTCTAGCCTCGTGATGACAGTATTGCATTAAACTGATCATTCTGTAAATCATCATTTATCAAATCTTCCAAATCTTGTTCTTCAAACTTTTGATTGTTATCTTTATTATTTCCATTTATGTTGAATCTCTTCTTCAGGCTCCAATAAACTTTCTAATGCAAATCTTCCATTATTTCATTTTCCAAAATCATTTCTTTTATATAACATCACTATAATCTTTTGTCTCATCTGGCTAACTTGTCCCTTGAGCTACTTTAAAATTCTCATTTGTTTGTTTCTAATAGTTCACTTACATTTTCTTTACTATCTTCATCATCAACTATTCTCTTATTGTTTCGGTTCTTCAATGGTGTCTTTATCATTTTCATTATCGTTAACTTTATTCTCTTTTCCTCTTGTTTTTATATCTTTTATCATTTCTCGATAATTGTCTACTGTTTCTTGCTGACCTTTCCAAAGTTCTTAATAATTCTCTATTATTTCTTGTTAACTTGTCCAAAGTTTTCAATAATTCTCTATTATTTCTTGATGACCTTTCCAAATCTGCAGTAGTTGCCTCATTATCCCCCTAAGGTATGTTGTTCTTACTCTTGCATGTCCATTATAAAATAAAAATTTCTTTATTTTGATTTTCATGAATAAATCTTCCCTTGGCATATATTCAACCTTCAAAAATGTTAATTCTTTCTTGTAGCATCTCCACTATTGTACTTTTTTATCTTGTTATTTTGTAACTATTATTTATCTTGTCTGTCAATTATGATTCTTTTTTTGCCACAACAAATATTTCAGAATAAGTATATTTATGCTTAAACTAGAATATATTTTGCTCTCAGGGAATATGCATGTTAAAATTCAAAACTTTATTTTATTTTTCCACAGGGTGGTATAGTCATGCATTCCTCACTTCGGGAAGCCAAAAATTTTATTCATTTTATTTAATATGTGTAGCCATAAATTCAAGAATAAAGGCACATTTTATTTTTTATTGATTAATTTTTTCCTCAATGGTAAGTCCTATGAAAATATAGATCATACATTACATGAGCACCTATTCTTTATTAAGTTAGACACTATTAAATTCCACTTAACCTTAAACTATTCTTTAAAATATTTTTTTATATAATTGCATGATAATTAATATTTTTTTAATATTTCATTTCTATCTATTCATACATCATAATCTTTCACATTTTTTTTGATTTTTATGATAAGTTTCTCAGTTGAATATTCAAATAGCTCTTGACTTGAGGCACATCTTTGGAAGTAAAATTATATTCTAAGTCAGTAATAAGTCAGTCCTATTTAAAAGGTTTTTGAGGTAATGTCATATGATATATGGTAAAATAACATTTAAAAGAATGGGGAATGCAATTGACTGTGCCAATAATATTTCTTATGTCATTATTTAATAATATAATTAAAATTTATTTTGAACACTTATTTTGTAAACATTGCATTATATATACAATATGCTAATGCTAAGGAGGTTGTCCTTTAAGTATACGTATATAATCTCAAGTAGTACATCAATTTTCTAAGTAGTTTATTCCTAGAAATTATAATAACTTTTGATTGACGAATGTAGAATTCGGTCAGGACATGGCACAAAACACTGTATAAGTTATTACAAATATCTTTAATTATTGTCACGCCATGGCTTGCATAATTTTATATTGCATTACTTTGTGGATTTGACTTAAAAAAATAATATATATATAAAATATTCTTGTAATAAATACTTTTATTTACTATAAACTAAAAAGTCAGAAAATAATTGTTTCTTCAATCACAATTGGGGGGTTTTTAATATTTAACTTGAAATAAAAGTATGGATTGTCCAGAAATTAAGTAATTCAAGGAACATCCCATACTTTTATTTCAAATAAATATTAAAATCCCAATGAGTGAAGTAATAATTATTTTTTGATTTTTTTAATCCACAGTACATAAGTGTTTATTTAATAAATACCAAAAAATTATATATATTATTTTTAAGTTTTTAGTATTCGGATATGTTTTGCATTTATTTCAAATGTCACCATCTGCTTACTATTTGAAAGTAAAATCATGTGTATTAAAAATTGTTAACAATATAATTTTGTTTACTTATGAAGCATTTTAAAGAAAATCAACTTTTACAATCCAGAAAAAAAATTTATATACTTTTTAAAAAGTGAAACTTTTAAGATCAAGACTTTTTTATTTCAATTTTAATAGAGGCAAAACTCTCCACATAGTAGTGTCACCCAGTACTCTGGCTTGCATTGGGTGGCATAACTGTATGGAGAGTTTTGCCTCTGTTATAACAGCTTGTGTAAGCATAGGAAATGGTGATCACGTGATATTTAGCTATTTCAATAATAAATAATCGCTAAAACACATTTTAATCTAAGCTTTTTTTAAAATCTATATAGCCCCCTCTTGCATATATCCCTGAAAACTTATTGACCTGATATTAATGTATTTGGAATTCGCTCACCAACCCCTCTACAATAAAGAAACCAGGGGACTAATCTGAAATATTTCACTGTCAAATTATATCGTCATTGATTTGTATGTAATATATACAAAATGTGATGCAAATCCGTTTGATAGAAATATGTTAAATCTCGACTTCAAAATTTACCCAATCAATCAAACAGAGTTTCTAACTTAAAGTAAAATCATTTAATCATATCAACAAAGGTATAAATCCCATATGAACTATTACCATTATCTCTGAACTACTGCCATAATGCAATAGCAAGAAATGGCATAACTTCTAAATACTGTATGGGTTTGATTCAAAAAATGTTACACGAGATAAAGTTGTGATAGTATAGAAAACATTGTCAGCACAGTATTCTGGAAAAAAACAGTTTTATAACATACAATGATCAACAAAAATAAATATATTTTTGTTTTGATATTTTTTTTAAAAAATTTAAGACAACTTATGTAATATTATAAATATGAAAATGTTAAATTAAAATATATATATATATAATTAATAAGGAAAGCAATGCTTCAAACATTTTCCATGGATGGCATGCTACTGTAATTATCATATTCTTAAACTTAATCCTAAAATAAAACATTTTTAATTTGTATACAAATCTTATTTAATAAATATGATGAAAAATCATTTCAAATAGAAAATTTGTGATCACACAAAATTTTATGATTGTATTGAAAAACTTTAGCTATCTAATTCAATACTTTCCATTTTGTACTTATTTATGTTTATTTTTTAATTATTTTAAAATCCTCCCCCCCCCCCCCAAAAGGACTAAATCACAATTGCCTTTGTATTTATTCATAGATTATCAAACCAAAAGTTAAACTCACGCCTTCATAGGTAAGTCGAGACAATCTATCTGCTTGAAGAATCTTGATGACTTTTGAAAATAATCGATTTTGAGATATTGTCCAGCCCGATCTAAAAATAAGCAAATATGTATATAATGATAACTAACTGAATTTATTATTCTCAAAATGTATTCTTATACAAAAATAAGATTAAAATGAAAGAAACAAATGCTTGTTTGAAATATTGTGCATCTTAATAATATAATGAATCCATGAAAGTTTATAGTATAGCTCGAAATATTGACATATTAGAATAAATTTTATTAAAGATTGGTGGATTATCACTGATAATGATGAACTGTTATTGTTTGAATGCAGTACACTAATGTTTAGTTATTTCAATCTACTTTATGACTAAAAACTTATCTGAGATATATTACAGAAGTTGGCTACTAGATAATTTAGTTGTGCAACTAGTAATAAATCGTAAAATTTTAGCATCAAAATAAAAGATAAATATTTCCAGTCATCATAACAATCTTCACTATGAATAAAGTTCATGTAGTATTCACATTCACCCAAGACTATCTCAAAGTGTTTAAAATATCTAATGTGTCAACATTCTTAGAAGATAATTAAATTAACTATTGAAGCAATCATTCTGTCATCAGAGTGAGCTTCATGTTTTTCTACCTAAAAAACTAACATCTAAACGGTTCAAACACAGCAATATTTAAATTACTAAGAGTGCCATCATATATATATATATATTACAAACTATTATGACATATATATATATATAATTTTTGATTCTGTTATTTTAATATTTTTGAATATTTTAAGCGTGTGTTGTTGTTTTTTTAAAAAAGAGAATTTGTTTAATCACATAAAGTTTGTCATTTGTAAAAATTTATTTGCTTTTAATTTAAATTTTATAAAAATTTAAGGGAAAGAAAATATAGCCAAGATGGCAGGTTCAAATTAATCCATTGTGAAGTTTTGTTTCACTAATTAAATATTTTAAAAGCTCAACTTTCATTAATTAAAATATTGTTTTCTTATCAAAGTCATTTTTATTTTAACTAAAAATATTTCGTTAATGAAATATTGTTTCATTTATATTAATTTAAATTCTTTCGAACTGAAATGTATTTTGAACCTTATCATCTTCTTATGTCTTTTTTTAATTAAAAATGGGCTGTAATTTGTTAATTGCTTATATGCCTCTGGGAAAATGAACTAAGGCATTCCTGTCATAGTTGGGAACAATATAAATAGGGTAAATTGGAAATAAGAGGACTTTTCTTGCTTTTTGCTTTCTTTTGCTTGCTTATATAGCGAAATAAAATGTCAGTTGACTAGGACCCAAATCATCTTTCCCTCGTGCTTCTCGGGGACTGTCTCTGAAATGCTGTCACGAAACTCCTGCCATGGAAGAATGCTGCCACCGAGGAAGAAGCAATAGTGACCCAAAATGCTGACTACCCAGCTGATTATCCTAACTGAAGCTCAGAGAGCGAACCATGCAGCCATTGACCCAGAGTGTGCAGAGGTAACAGCTCAGTATTTATGTAAAGTTGTTTGTGCTTATCTATAAATACGAATTTTATATATATTTATATTTAATCTTTGCATGTAAGACTCTCTCAAATCCTATCAAATACATATATGTAAATGCTTACATCGAATTTAAGTTTTAGATCCTATATTTTCCTTTAGTGCGGTGGAATTTTATTATTATAATTGTTTGCTATATATTTTACTAAATATGCAATTTATATGCTAAGTCAACTCAACTCGGTGATCCTATATTTTAGATTAGTCTTTTAAATCCCCAGCACTTCAGGGATATTTTAATTACTTTAAATTATTTGTTTTAAAGCCATTGCTCTCTGGATTAAGAATTAATTAAATAATATCATTTCTGTTCTAGGTAGATTATTATTATAATACTGCCATAAGTATATATTTATTGATTATAAATTTAATGTTATTCAAGAATGCTATTGCTTAAATTCCATTTAAAATATTTTAAATAATAACGACCGTTATTCTTTTTAATGTAATAATCATTTATATGTAGCACCTTGAGCATTAGTTTGAATAATGCTTACTGATTCCAAATGCATGTGGGATCCATGTAATGAAAGGAAATGTAATCGTATGTCACTAAGACATTCATCTAGTTTTATATTTCAATTATTTAATTTGGTTTAATATACAAGTCATGTCGTTACACTGACTAAAACTTTATATTTAGGCCTTTAGTTATTTTGACGTCATTAAAGAACATATCATAGTTTCATAGCATTGCCACCATAGGTCAGCCATCGTCATTATTGGCTTTATCATAATTTGAGGATCATCGGGAATTCCGAATCTTCATTTATATATGTTTTAGCTGGCATCGTAAATGCCCTAGGACACCTTTGGAAAGAGTAGCGGAAGCTCTGCATTGATATCCTATGCAAATAATTGCATCTCCCTACCTACCTTCTTCTTCTCAAGGCGTGGCCTGTCAGAAAAACGGGCATACCATTTCTTTTTTCCCACTTAAATGATGGGGCATCTACACGGCCAAAATGAAACGAATCTTATATTTTGCTGCTTCATGCTCGCACTGTGATTTCTTATAGTATTTTAGAGTTATGCCAAAAACTAATCTGTAAGCCGTAACGTTGTGATATAACTAAACCATTTTTGTTATTTATTATTCTATTTATATGTAGAATGTCACGAAAAGCTTGCATTAAACTATTTCCCTTAGACGAGCGATTCCCACATGCATTAATGAATTCTTATTTTATTTTAATTCAAGAATTAAAATATAACATTTGTTATATTGACATTTGTTTTATAACTTTGATGTTTAACATTTAATAAATATAATGAATGTCAGAGACCAATTTACCTGGCATCGCAGTTATATACATGTAGTTTTCTTGCGTGATCGAAGTGGCATCGTTCATAGTTTGTTAAATATATGATATTAATTTATTCAAACATTAAAGTGTTACTCGCTGTAAATTCATTTGTTTAGGTCATTATCTAATTGTATGATGAAATAGCGTTTCTCTTCTTAAACCCATTATGTAATTTTTTTTTAAACATTGGCATATAAATAAACCGCACTATATACGTATTAGCATGACATCCCATAATGATCACAGATGTAAGCATAATGAGACTATTCTAGTGTGAACTATATAAATAATGTACGTTTAGAATAAATTGTTATTATATAACATTAAATTAAAGTATCTTTTAATCCTATCCAGAGTTCAAATCTTTATTTTGGTTAGTTTTTAAATATAAAAGGGTTTTATATAATTATGTATTATTTTAATTCTTATATCTTATTAGGGGATTCATCCTCAACAGTCCAAATTCGAGTCTCATGTCTCTTTACTGCTGTCTACATCCAGTACACTATAAAATAAATAACTTAATGAGAATTTTATGTATAATAAGTTTTTTGCCCAAATGCAGATTAAGTATCTAGATATGAGTACACCTGGGTCTCTTTTTACGTGGACTTATTTAACACGATTTTGAAATTACGCGATTCATGTTTCACCGGAAGTCGAATTCCGATAATGCGCTATTACTTTAAATAATAAATTTCACGCACTTACGTTATATTGAAAGTAATAGCACATTATTGGAATTCGACTTTCATCTTAGTAATTTCAATATTTTCAGTGCTTTATAATAGTAAGATTTTATGCAATAATGAAATTAAAATCATGATTTCCGAATTTTATGTATACACATATTAAATTTTACAAGATTATAATGTAAATTTGTTCAAACATTGTGCGTGTTAATTTTGCATTTTAAATCACATTCTGTTTTTGCTTTTTAAAAAAGAATGTAATCAATTATTATTTTCTTATTAATGACACTAATCATTAACGTGCTCTTAAATTCCAACGAGAGCTAAATGGTTGTATGTCTGGATATCACGAGCTTCGTAAACAATTAATAAAATCATCGTCTCAACGATTAATTACTAATTATGTTGTCACCAGAAAATCATAATAATTAAAACGTGTATAAAAAAATGTAAATTACTGTACTGTAAATTATGCATAAAAATATATTATTTTGAATAAAATTAAATATTATAGTTAAAAAAAGTTTGTCTTGTATCAATTTTTTTCAAATTTGAAATTTTTTATTAATCATATTTTATTTCCTTATTTTTTTTTTGCACGAATTTTAAAGTAATTTTACGTTGGTGCTTTGCTTTTATGCGAATTTTGAAAAATCACAGATCGCATCCCCCCTTTTTCAATGTAAGTTACGTCTATTTTTGCGCGATTTCATTTGCGCGTGTTTTCTGAGGAACCTATCTATCACGTAAAACGAGACCCAGGTGTATTTTGATAAAACCATAACAACTGATTATGATCTAGGGATAGTTTGCTATTATTATAAATAAATTAAAAAAAACCATCAAATAAATCTAATAAATGTTACAGTTGACAAAGTTTACTGTGGCTTTTTAATTAGTTGTTAATAAAAAAATTGTTTCCAGAATAATAACTCAATATTTAATTCAATATGATAATCCAGTTTAATTTGCATTGTTTGATTAAAAGATTTAAAATTAAAAAATAAATATTAATAAAAAAGATGAACCATTTTTATTAAACTATTGACACTTTTATGCAAAGAGATAATTATCATCAAACATAATTCTTTCCATTAGTTTGTCATTTTAGTTAAAACAATTATTTTATGAAGAAGTACATATAACTCAATATTAAGATGTAAAAAATAGAATACTTGTAAGATTCCAAAGCTAGTTGGATTTGTTCTTCCTAGATACAACTGGAATCTCAACAACAGATACAGGATAAGCTATGATTATTGCGCTTATGTGTTTCATAAATGGAATTTACCGTCCACTGATCTATGTAAAAGTAGACAAACATAGGAATCTCTACAGGTTCCTTTATAATATTTTATTAATAATTAAGCTGTTGAAAAAAATAATCCATACACTAAATATGTAATAAATAATGCAGGATAGACTAATCTCATTTGTCTGGTTGCTTTAATCTAATAGATGTATTGTCTTATTTTACATATAATGAAGTAATGCATCTAGTCTACCAGATATGTAAATTTACATTTTCAGGTTGTTTCATAAAATCTTGGAATTCTTAAGAGGCTTTGTATCTAGTTGAAATTGAGATTACAAAATTTAGATCTTGATTAAAGATGTGAAAACTGATTTAATATCATACATGAGTAAAAAAACTTCCTAGTTTTATCAGTAATATTTTAACATATAAAAAACTGCTGCATATTTGTAATCTAGTTTGCATAACTGACATTACAAATTTTATAAAAACATGTTCATAATTGCTTGTGCGACAAATACGATAATAAAAATGTACATGTATACTCAAAATCAAATAAATGTGAACATTCTCCTATATATGCAGTTCTTCATCTTTTTAATAAATCCTTGAAAAGTTATACTTCTGCAATTTTTTTACAAATTTTTATAAATGTTAAAAAAGGTTCACAATAAAGTCTTGAGCATGTAACTACTTTCAATTTAGAACGAGATAATTTATATATTTTTTTTTAAAAATAATTAATCTTTTTTTTATCAATATACCTTGATAAATATGATAAAAAATTAAAAGAATGAATAAAATTTAGTCAAGTCCAGAAAAAAAAATGGTTACCATCTTCAAATGATGATTAACATACCAACAAATAATAGAACTGAACTTTAAATTGTGCTTTCCAATTAACTTGTCTAACCATATCAAATTTTTGTTCTTTTTTTTTTTTCGTAAATAAAAATAACATAATTTAAATAATAAAATTATAATCTTTTTCATATTTTAAAAAATGTGGTCTATAAAGAGAAGATATAAGATTAAATAATAAAATTATGATATGATTAACTGCTTGGGAAATGATGTAACATTCAAGCATCAAAATGAATGGTTAGGTATACAATTCCATTAAATTGATCAAACTGAAATTTTTTTTTTTTATTTCTCTGAGCTGGAAATCAATCCAGGAACAATGCTAATTTTTCAGGCACATATAAGACTATTAAAAAAAAAAAAGTGTAGTATTACTCAAATTTCTGATAATTTAAAAAGGTAGCTTAAATTTAATGCATTTTATTCACTATCAGACAATTAAAATTTTATATATATTGTAGCCTCAACTTTCTCC